>JAYJMF010342181.1:0-12600 GCA_036873715.1 Salvia sclarea
CTGAGTACTTTTTGGTACTCATGCCCTGCATGTGTTTTCCCTGCATGCAGGTTGAGCTGGTGATGGAGATGGAGTGCAGTGCTGAGCCGTAGCCCAGAGTTATATGTCTTCATACATATAACTCAACCACACTTTCCGTTGCTGCGTTTATTAAATTTCTTTAAATCCTCTGAGTTCAATTGTTTGAAGCATGATATGGTTTTGGGAACGGAATTATAGAAGTTGATATTTGAGTATTTGAATATATATTGATTTGTTTTGAATTGGCGGTTGAGTCTTGTTGGTGTTTGTTGTTTGATTGGGAGTCGGCGAAGTGCCGTTGGTGTTGATTGATTTCGGGGATTATCCTATTTCTAAACGAAACTCTGGCAAAATTTTTACAAAAATTACTATTCATTTTCAAAATGTTTGATAAATAAACATTTTTATAAAATGCTTCTTATTTTACTTTCCAATTAAATTTATTCTCATTTTTGGAAAATATTTCACTAAATATTTCTCCATATCCTTTCCATTATTCTTTCCAACTAATTTTCCCAAATTTCCACAAATTTTTGTAATTAAAAGTTAAATGTCAAGAGTTAAGTTAGTTACGACTTGATTACTTAATTAATTAGTTAATTAAGTAGTCGGGTCGTGACATATTATTAATAATTATGCACTATTTTAGAGGAAAGTAGAAGGTTCAGTTTATTTCACTATTTTAATTTCTAAATATTTAATTATTTTTGTTTATTTCACTATTTTAATTTATTGTTTTACATTACAAGATAGTTCAATATGACCTGAAAAATGTTTGATTGAATCAAGTGTAGTCTTATTATCCAACAAAGTTGAAGGAAATGAGACATAGCTGCCCGCGACCACATAAGACAAAATGGGGTTATTTCAAGAATTAAAAGCCACATTAAACAACCGTTACTCCACGTTACATTCGATATCGTTAGATGACTGCACGAGCTATAATGAAACAACATAGTAACTTTTTTTAAGTCAAAGTAATAAGATACTCATACAGATAAGAGTAAAATCATATTTGAATGTTGCGTTTACTAAATACAAGAAAATTTGACGATGGTTACTTACTCAAGTGAACACTTGATATAAATATCGACTTTATGTATAATTGTTCAAAAACATAATGAAAGTTTATGAATTGATATGCCATGATAAAAGTTTTATTAAATTTAATGTATATCATGCAACATGCAAATCGCCTTAGAATATTTCTTTACACTACTTGACTACGAGATATAATTGACCTATCACAATATATACTTAGCTGCATTCATATACAAAGATTGCGTAGATTTGGTTCAAGATTACTTCATAGGATTTGGTTCAAGATTGCAATTTTTCTCAAAAAAAAGTACTACAAGTAATTAACAAAATTTTGGAAAAGTTTTTATATGTAACGCGAAGCTTATGGTTTTAGGGACCATGGCGGATATTTGAGAATCAAAGTTTTTTACTTTGAGTGGGTGCGGGCATGGAAAATTGACAACATTATATATAGGTGATGAAAATAATTGAACTATAATTAAAACGATACATTTGAAAATAACTATGCCGTTTCACAATGGTCAACTTCATTATTTCAATGTTTAATCTAAAACTATTCAGGTTCATTTAAAAAACAGTTCACAAGAGAAGAGTTCATCTTAATTTCAAAGTGAATTAATCCAAATCTGAAATCTCGTTCATTATATTTTTTTCTCTAAAGACATTATTAGTATAGGTGAAAATTAGAGAAATGTTCACTAGAGTTGGTTGTGTACTTTACCTGACAAAGTATGAACATTTTGTTGACTTTAGCGGTTGGAATACATTTTCAGAAATTGCCGTCAATAACTATCCAAAATCACCAAAAAATAACAAACTTAATCACTTTAAATCGCGTTTCTTGTTACATATACAAATAAAGTAGGAAATTACAAACCTCTATAATTAATGAATTAATGCATGATCTCTTGATAAGATAAAACATAAAAAGAAGTTGAGATAATAAAACCTGAAACCAATACGAAACATCGACGGATAAATAAGAAGTAGAAACAATTAATGCAGTAGGCGAGAACAAATCCTTTTTCCCTCCAAAAGCCATCTCCATGCACTGGGACACGTGTCGGAATGGCTGAGCCGCCACATCAGCCGATGGGACCCACTGGCGGGACCACTGGGTGTGGCCGTATCATAACCTGGCGTGGTGCTTCCGTAAATACGCCTCCTTCACAAGGGCAACATGGTAATTTTAGGGAACAGAAGTTTCAGTTCATAACAGACAGCTCTGCTGAGCAAGTGCATAAATTAAAAGACCATAAAACAAACCGAAAGAAACTATTTTTCGGTCTGAAAAACCTTGAGCAGAAAAAAGGTTTGCTCTTTTTGAGGAAGGAATCCGATTATGGACGCCGACGAGGTAAATTTCGCCGCCGCTTTGTTGAATTCCGGCCGCCCTGTGCGGCGTCGCCCATTTTTTTAATTTCTGCAACAGCACTACCAACTACCTAACTGATTCTTTATTTAATTTTCCTTTTTTCTGAGTCGCTGCATTCATTCTCTGTGGATTAGGATTTGGTCTTGTTTACTTTCATTTCATCTTTTCATGGGTTTTCTTTTTCCTTTTTCTTTTTCTGGTTTTTGGGAGTTTGTTTGGGTTTCTTTGTTTTTGAAAACTTCTGCGACTCTTTTTTGTTGTTTGCAAATGGTGGCGTTTCTTGCTATTTCTTTCATCTTCATTTGATGATTTTTGTGTTTTCTTTTGGAAAGGTATGATTTTTAGTTGATCTTTGTGTTTTCGATTCTTCTATATGTTACAAATGGGGTAAATTTTGGTACTTTTGTAGCTTTCTTGAATTTTACTCCCTGCAGTTTAAATGATTTTTTTGCTTAATCCCTGTAGACATGCAGGAATGAGCATTTCTTGCTTATCTATTTGTTATCTTATTCAAATTGTTTTGACAGAAACTGATGGCGTTGAAGAAGGCATATGCTGATATAATATTGGGCATATCTAAGGAGGCAGCGGCGAGGGTTATGGCCTCTGAGAAGAAGTCGGTGCGGTATCAGCACGAGCTGAAGGCCACGAAAGAGGAGGGCGTGCGAATGCTGATGCGCCTCAAGCATATGATGGATGCTAAGGTGATTCACCTGAAGCTGAACTCTGATATTTGAATTTTAGTTCATTTTGCAGATTGTTTCGAGGAAGTGGAGGTCTTTCTTTATCTAGGGTTGGGGGGTTTTGTATGATCTTGTTGATTTAATGTGCTGCTGATAGGGTATTGCATCTGTTTTGTATACGAGGTTTTCTGTTGCTGGTTATTATTGGTTTAATGGTTTTAGTTATGTCACTGGTTTTAGTATTTATGTACGTCAGGGTCGGTTCTTTGGCCATTTTATGGTTATTTGAATGTAGGCTTTGTGAGGAGCTAAGCATGTTTTGTGTCCACTGACCTATGTGGTCTTTTATTGGAAGTAGGGATTTTTATTGCGACGACATGCTGGTGAATCAAGTGGAACTCCGTGACTCATGGGATTTAGGATGAGATTTTGCTCAAACGGAGGGGAGTAACTGTAAACCTTAAGGACAATATTCGTGCTAAGTGTGAACAAAACAAAAGCTTGTACTTTACTAAAATAGAATTGAGATGAGCCACATGATTTTGTAATTTCTATCTCTCACTACATTTTTGATAGATTAGCTCGGTAAATACAGCAAGATCATATTATTGATCTTTGATAGATACCTTCTGCATTGGAATCTTTAGAACTCTGTGATCCATGGGATTCATCAAAAGGTTTTATTCAAATGGAGGGAAAATTTGAGAGAATAGCAATTGTTGTCACATGGCTTTACTCAAACTTAGTTCTTCCAGTAATGTTATTGGATCAGTATATGTCTTTTTGTCTTTTCTCTCTTGATACATGCTCGGCAAATGACATGATTATAAACATCCATCCTTGTGCTCCGGTTATGTAATACCAAAGTTGGCAAGTGCCTTCTCTGTTTTATGGTTACCTTTGACAGCTGAAAGTCCTGCATGTGCTTGTAATTTTATAAATTCATTTTCATATGACATAAGGACAGCTAGTATATTCAGCCTTTTGATCAGGGAATCAACTTTCTTCTTATTCTACCTCAATTACCCTTGGCACACATTTCATTTATCCTACTGACATATTTTGTCAACTTCTCAGAATAGTGAAGCCGAAGCAGCAGCCTTGCATCAGCAGAATAAGATCGAGGAACTCGAAGCTCAACTTCAGGAAGCTGAAGATATTGTTAGAGATCTAAGAGATGAGTTGGCAGACGTGCAAGCTGAACTGGAAAAGATGAAGAGCGAAAGTTCACATCATGTAGTTAAACCCAAAAATGCTTGTTTGGTAGAGCTACCGATAGAGGATAAAGTTTCTTCATACCAATCATATGAATACCTTCCTCCTGATAAATCTTCTGTAGCTTTCGGTGCTACAGTTCCGTATCCGGTCCAGAGAAATGAATGCCACAAATGTTATACCAAGATAGGTTGCACATGTGGTGCATATACTAGGAATCGAGATTTGCCTTCTATAATATTAAGAGGCAAAGATCCTGGGCTCTACAGAAACGGATGCACGCAGAGAATCCGTGCATGTGAAAGGGACCATTTGGAGAGGGATTTGTGTCTCAAGGAAACAGATAAAGATAAAGTGACGGATGAGAAGAATGGTACTGAGCAGATGGAAGGTAGACACAGGTCTGAGGCACCGGCTTCCGGGGGTAAAATTCTGAGCGAACTTGAGAAGAAACTATTGGCGGAAATCAACCTCGGCACCTTCCAATCCTTTTCTAAGAAACGGAAAAGAGCTGTTAGACGAAGAAAAATGATAAAACCATTGCCTGCGCAATCTGAGACCAGGGACAGTATTCCAGCAAACGTCAATGCTGATTCTGTTGAAAATCCTTCTGAGATAGGTCCAAGATCGAAAACCCAGCAGGGATGTACAAAAGCAACTGAGGATGATTCAAAGATTGTGGAAATTTGTGATTCAGCAGTGCCCATGGACAGAGGAGCAATTGAGGTTTTACCTTTGGAGTTGATAGCTGGGTGTTCGGAGAGTTTGCCTACAGATAGTAAAACGGATATAGGAAAAGTGGATGTGCCATCTCATAGTTTAGAGTCAAATTCATTTGATATAACTAAAGAGCTTCCCAGCCGACCGTCTAGGGAAAGAGTATTCAAATACACATTTCAAAGGAAACGGAAGAGAGAAGCTTTGGTTGTATCCGAAGTGAATGGCTCTTGTGAGACAGAAAAGAAAATCAGAGATGAGAAAAATGGTGACCCGAAGCAGGAGCAATCCAGGCTCAGCTTGCTAAAGGAGTCATCACGAGACCGTAGGCGATTAGCTCAAGTTGCTCGACAGGTTGGTAAACTTGAAACCTGAAATCATACTCAACTCTTTTGTGCTTCATTATGTATGCATGTGCAAGGACATTTTGTGGCCAATTGCTTCACTGCATGCCCAAATCATGCATAACGAAGTGAATATAATATTGTGAGAATGTCCACTCTTTTTTCTCCTGCTAAATATGTCTTTGCCTCACTGCCCATATTAGGACTGCTCTAAGTAAAAGAAAGGTAGCACGACTGAGGGGCTACCTAACCTCAGGCACCAATAGTATAGAACTACATGAATGTGTGTGCCAAGCTTAAAAATAGACGATCTTCAGTTACCAACTATCATCTTCTTACACATGATTCAGTGGTTTGTTAAATGCATATCTTCACTTCAACAGTATATAACGTGCTAGGTCTACTAGTTGGAGAAATAAGCTGTTGAAACGAATGATTCGAATCCATTTTTATTGTGTCCTTAACCTATTATATATGATCCCTATCTGCCTGTGATGCATCGATATTGACTGCATATGATATATGATACGAACATTGTGTTTTCCTCTCCCACGCACCCTATTTCTTGGATAACAGATCTCATGATCTTTATGTTGCTCATTTCTGAGTCGTGCAGCTTATCTCTTTGTCCGAGAAGAAGTGGTGGCGCTGAACATGGCTTTCCAGTCCAAAATAGAGGGAACGAGGGGGAATATCTGTAATTCTAGCAGGTTCGACCGCCTGGAAGGTGTAGTGTTAGTTGGTAAAGAAAACTGAGTGAGAATGAAATATGGAGGTTATGACCTCGTAGTAGTTTAATCAGTAACATAAATTAACTTTAAATCATTTTAGACCTTCTATAGAAAATCAGTCGTCATTTCTCACTTGTTATGTCTTGTGATGTTCAATCCCATTTATCTAAGTTACTTGTTTGCTGTGATTGTGAATCTCATTTTCTTTACTGATTATTATGTTAAGTATAGCCTTCTGTCTTAATTCCAGACTTGATGGCAATCAGGGCCAGGGGGGAGCCAAATTTTTCGAAAATCGTAAACCGAATCAAATCAAATTGCAAAAACTGAATTCGGTTCGATTTGTTTTTGTTTTTTGTTTTTGTTTTTTGTTTTTGTTTTTGTTTTTTGTTTTTGTTTTTGTTTTTATTTTTTTTTGTTTTTTTTTGTTTTTCTCTGATTCTTTTTCATGTTCATTTTAATTTCGATTTGATTTGATTGGTTATATTTTCAGAATTTTCGTTATTTCAGTTTGGTTATTCTTTGTATCGAAGTTGAACCGAGTAGTAAATATATACCTCTTATAATGAATATCTCTTATTTGAAGATATTCAAAGGCTTAATAATTTTCAACTTATCTGATAATTTTATTATTTAAAAATACTTAATTTTATTCATTTAGCTTATCATTCAGAAGTAAATGTTTATGTTTACATTCAGGACATCATATTTATCGAATATATATAGTTCCGTAAATGCTATAGGAGATGAAATACAGTTGAATAATTACATTTTAAAGATGCATTATTTTTCTATTGAAAATAAAATTTGTGAAATCTTGATGTTCAGTTTATATTTAAAGGAAGGAATACGTCGAATTAGACGTAGATTATAGCTATTCATTGTATTTTACATAAAATACTAGTATTTCATAACCGAAATCATCTCAATTTTATTTTGTCCATTAGCAGCATCGTAGCGGTTATAAATGCTTTATTCACTACTCCAAAAATAATGACATTCTCCAATTCGAAAAAAAAATGACATTATTGTATTTTAGGAATGTAGACAAAAGTCAGATCCTCGCATTTTTTAATGTAAAATCCGCCACAAATTAGTACAACTCGATTTACTAGCTTGTAAGGGGAAAATAGTGTTAAAATTGTAAATACTGAAATACGCAAGGACACTATGGTAACTTCCACATTCAACCATCATGAACTCTTCGAAACTGAATTTGTAGGCCAGGGCTTTATGCATTTAGTTTTCTGATAAACCCTAATTTTCACAGATTCGGTCACAACTTCTTCAATTTCCTGGGTTATTAAGGTAACGGAAAGGCTAGAGGAGGAGAAGGAATAGCACGGAAAAAATCGCCGGAGAGTGGAGGTGTTGAGGGATAATGGCGGTGGCGAGCAAAATCGGTGATTGGACATTTAAAGCGTTCACGGCGGGGCTCGGCTTGGCCACCATATATATGACGGCTACTTTCTCCCTTAATGTCTACCGTGGTCTCGCCTGGCACAATGCTCAAACGGTTTGAATTTTGTCCCTGCTCATTCACTTTCGCATAATTTCAGGGTTCGAAATGGTTTGTGAAAAAAAAAATGCTTGATTGTGCGTTTATATACATATTTTACTGTATTTGTGTATTCCAAATGAAATTCGAAGGCGTTAATATGTCTTATTGCACTTGAATTTGGGGAAGTTAAGGCATTTTTTAAGAATTTGATCGTGGATCTCATGAACCATCATAATACATTGTGTGCGATGACTCTGAGATGTTTGGTCATTCTATGCTATGGTAGAATCCGAACATCCTACGTTCTTGATAGCTCTGGTGGCAGCTGAATCTTAACACATCACAGTCTTCTTTTGTTGTTTGAGTTGATGCCTGAGGTTTCTGAAGCTATTTTTTCCATTTTTTCTTTCTGTATTCTATTTTATGAGCAGTTTGAAGCCTCACTTCCATGGTTCCATTTTATGGATCAAGTTTCTTGGTTCCACATCATTGGATGAACCCTGTGGGCATAACATCCACCTCATGTGGGATGAATTAAGATTAGCAACATGAATCCCTCATATGATAACTCTCTCCAACTTGTGGGTGAGGGATTTCTGAACTAGTCCTGTAGCAGTGCTACCAAAAATGAGATTCCATGGATTAGGAAACGTAAGCCAGCAATGTAGTTTTGCTGAGTATCTGGTCACATAATTACTCCTGGACTACGTGTTACTCCTGTAACGGTCATCTCTCTGAAGATTGAATCTGGAATGGGTATTAGGGTGATGTTACAATTCAGTCTAGTGAACTTGACTTCTCGAGCCTTATCATGTAAACAAAATGATGTGATTTAGGCTGCCAGTAGTAACAAGGATAAGAGATTCTGAGTCAAGATCTGTAAAGACTGCTTGTAACAATAATTAAGAGGTGCAAATAAGAGTATGAGAAATGGTTTCCAATGGGGACTCCTGCTGAGAGATGAAAAGAGTGTATAATTTTTTGCCTTGACAAGGCATAATTCTGATAAAGTCAGGTTTAGCTGTTAAATAGCTAGTAACTCTTTACTGGACTTTGCTCCATTGTATTCTTTTTTCAGTTGGGGGAAGGGGGGTAGCGGGGTTTGAACCTTAGAGCTCACTGCTTACGATTTCTATTGAAGTGTTACCTTTTTATATTAGTCATGAGAGGGATTGAGAAAATATTGCATTTCTTTTCTGTAAAAGCCAACGGATCAGTTCTCTTTATTTCAATCCCTGGCATCATTCTGATGTTATTAAAATATGTCCACAGTTGCAAGAAAATAAGGACAACCTGCCAGTTTCTTAATCCAACCATTTTAATTTTTGCCATATCTGGTTTTTCTGTATTGGATCATGTTGTCAATGATCTATGCTTCTAACTTTGCAGAAGGCTGGGAAGGAGGGGATTTTGCAGAAGACTGAGGAGGGGTCTACTGATAAAAATCCAGAGTGATCGTAGCCTGTGATAAACAAGTCCTCGGCCTATCCATTGAAGATCGAAGTTTTGCAATAATGTTCCTTTCTGCCCTATGGACTGTCTAGCTGGTTGAATCCAATCCATGGATGAATTGAATTAAGTGAGACACATACTATGTAACGGCATGATATACCATTAGTGGACTTGTTATTATACAGATTCCGATGGATCTTACTTTGAAATTATAACGGATACGAAAATCTGCTAAAATGGATCTTTTGTATGTAAATGGTACACCATACTTGGTGGTATTGATATTATAGATTTGTTTGTGGGCCTGTAATATTATGGTTCAGCCCAGATAGTCAGCAGATTAAACGGGCCAACCTGCGGCAGGGAAGCAGGCTAGCCTGTTCGTTGTTGGCCTGCATTTCAATTAGTATGATGGATATGAATTATGGATTAAATCTTATTTAAAGGGATTTAAGGATCACTAATATTTCTAGGTTAAATTTCATTAACATAAACTTTTTCTCCTGCAATAGTATCCGATAACGTTTTCCATGTTGACTTCAGTTCATTACAATTATAAGTCCGGTGAGTTTTTGCAATCGACCATTCTTTTCTCATTACATTATTATCATTAAATTCTGACCGAGATCTGGAATGCCGGCCGTCACTGGAAATAAGATTAAGAATTTAAGATCATTTAAAAATGAAAGGGTCATCCAGGGAAGAGGTTCAAATGAAAACCTCATTTTATATGAACAGTGGCGGACGGAGCATGGGCCTGTGGGGGTGCAGTTGCACCCCCAATTTTTTTTTTCCTTTACTAGTATTGGTTTGATATATAAAACCACACTTCCATCCATTCTTTTCTTTATGCCTTTTCCAATAAAACCAGAAACAAACTCAAGTTTCCATTAATTTAAAGCCTCAAGATACACTAAACTTTCTTTATGTTAGATTTTAATATCAATATGCATCTTAAACAAATTATTTGATAAATGTTCGATTGATTTTGTAGATTATATTTTTAGTTATCTAATAGTATGCTATTTTATGAGTTTGTGATTAGATTATTTTACTTTTAGAATTTTACATTTGTATATTAAATAGGAAATGATGTAGGATAGACCTAAATTAAAATTTTCGATAATTTATGTTCAAGAAAATGAAATCTCAAGGGAGTTCATACTCTTCACCAATATTAATGGAAATACTATAATGTTAATGGTCCCTTCAAATGAATCCCCTCAAGTTCAAGAAAATGCTACAAATTTGAGTGCCATTTAGAAAATATTTTCCTAAATAACGTATGGTTAAGAATAAGTAGAGAAATAGCATGGGTGATCAACTTCTAAATGATTGTTTAGCCCTTCTATTGAGAGAGATGTCATTCTATAAGTTTATGACAAGGATATTATGGATCACTCTTACCAAATGAAGACTCGTTAATAAAAAAATAGATAACTATGTTATGCTCTTTTCATATTCAATGTGCATGCCTTTGGAATTATACAATATTGCCACTTATTCTAATGTTAATTTTTTTTAAAGCTTATATATGTATAGTTGTGTATTTTCGCACCCCCAAATTTAAAATTCTGGATACGCCACTGTATATGGAGAACGGAGAACCATTTTCAGTTCTTATATCATGAAATTAACGGTGGATGCATCTCCTTTGGTTGATAAATGCATGTCTGAGTTTGAATCCTAGAGGGGATGCTTTTTTTTTTTTTTTAAATTTTTCCGTGCAGTTCATTTTCACTGAAAATGCACCTGATTTCTACGTTAAATGCATGTGTTCATATAGGGGTGGGTTACCGTGAGAAGATATTTTTTCATGAGAAGGTGCAAAATATTACGAGAGTTGCACAAAATGTATAATTGTTTTGCACAATATCAACAAAGTTGTTGCACAACACTGTGCAACAACTTTATACGTTCTGTGCAACATTATCACATTCATGTAACATAAATTGTTGCACAAACAATTAAAATATTTTGCACAATCGAAAACAGATCTAGTCCATTGATCTTTCAAGATCAATGGACGAAAATCTTTCTCATTTCTCACGAAATTAGGCATTCTCGCCTGAACCAACCCCTATATATATATATAAGATGTTACGTTTATTTGGAATATAGTAATGAAATGTTGGAAGAGGAAAATAAAAGTAATTTTTCAAACGGCGCATCCGATGCTGTTTTCTCATATTCTTAATTGGTCATTATGAGCATGGTCCCCCCCTTTAGTTTATGTCCAACAAAATCGTTTATTGCTCTCAAATGTTGTTGGCAAAATAATACCAGTATATACCGCACAAGATTCTCTAGTAGCGATTGGTAATTTTCATATACAATTCCGCTCCAATTCCTACCCTCCGCATTTGTTAACGTGCCCACGACTTATATGGCAATACCACGTATACAATATAATCAATTTTATTTAACTGTAATGAATATTTTCTTTAATATTATCTTTATAATATACAAAGGTAAAAACTTAACAATTATAAAATACTATACCATAAAAACTAAACTTAACAATTCGGTTGATTTTGGCTTCTTTCCAGTGAGATTTGGAGGGATTTCGTGAAATTTTCCGTTTTCTTCCTTGTCGGCCTTTTTTGTCACAAAAAACAAAAATGAGAATGTTGCTTATGGCGATGGTGCAAGAAACTTCAACGAATTAAGAAAAGTGTTTCTACCGAATTTGGGTTTAGAGAATTTGAGAGTTTTGCTTCAGTTTTATGGCGAACGCGGCCGGTTGCAATAGGTTTGTGGTTTTATACTTTTATTAAGCATAGATGCTTTAATTCTTGAATATCGTAATATGTGTAATATGATGATTGAGCTCTGCCATCTTTCCCTATTTAGTTTGGATGCAGAGGGGTTGTCGTGAATTAAGATCAGTGTTTTGAGGTTTTGAATCATGGTGGATTAATTTTTTTATGGTATATTTTTTCATAATTGTTAAGGTTTTTACCCTTCTATATTACAAAGTTATTATTAAAGGTAATATCCGGTGTAGTTATATAAAATTGATTATATTGTATATGTGGCATTGCCACGTAAGTCGTGGGCACATTAACAAGTGCCCACGATGGACATTGGAGTGGAACTGGCTATATATATTGAACTAGTTTGTTACCCTGTCGAAATTCGACGGGGTTTTTTTGATATTCTAAGTCCAATAAGACTAACTACGTATAAATAGTCGAAGCAACTCTAAATAAGAAGAAAATAATAAAAAGTATAACCTGTCGAGATTTGACGAGGTTTTTTTGATATTTCAAGTCCAATAAAACTAACTATGTATAAATAGTCGAAGCAACTCCAAATAAGAAGAAATTAATAAAAAGTATAACCCGTCGAGATTCAACAAGAATTTTTTGATATTCCAAGTCTAATAAAAGTAATTATGTATAAATCGTCAAAGCAACTCTAAATAAGAAGAAATTTATAAAAAGCATAACCCGTCTAGATTGTAACCCGTTGAAATTCGACATGAATCACTTTATATCATGATTTGTAATTATTTTTA
>JAYJMF010342202.1:0-12598 GCA_036873715.1 Salvia sclarea
CTGAAATGGAATTCGTCGATAATATTAGAACTTCTGCTTTTTGTGAGAGAGATGATTTTGACTTGTAGACTTTAATGTTGAACAATTATTTAATATTGCTGAGAATTTATATATAGTCGTAGACTTGTAGTATCGTGGGGAAATGTGCTACTCTTTTTTTTTTATATATAAAAAACTATACTAGTTCACATGATCATGACAATTATCCAGCTATTAGTTTTCATAGTATATTCTTCTCATTAGACACGTATTAGAGAGTAGAAATATAGAATATTAATCACAATCACATAATGACAAACACACAAGAAATCAAAATATGAATCTGCCAGCTGAGCTTCAATATAAAGAAAAAACACTCACATTGATTTTCTATAAAAAAATATATTTCTTCCCTCCACAAAAATTTACGAAAATTTCCTTGCGATATTTTTTTTTTTTGGACTGAGTGAGCTAGTATTTGTTTTTTTTCAAAAGTAGTCTTAATGTGTGAAGGAGAAAGATTGCATTTTGGGAGAGAAATTAATCCCATGACTAAGAGTCACCGTGAGAGAAAAAACAAAGTATTGTTTCCTCCGTTCCTCAAAAGTGTGTGAATTTTGAAGTACACGGATTTTAATAAAATAAGTGATAAAAGTGGGTCATGGCCAAACGGCTTTTTCCCGCTCTTCTTTCACAATCACAATAATACTTCGAATAAACATATGCGGCCACATTATGAGTGATCATAAATTGTTTTACTTGAAAAAAATTATTTAAATTTATTGGATCCAAATAGAAACAGGTTGATTTTTTTATCATAAATAATATGAATTGGTTATTAATAATAACTAATAATTTTTTAGTTTTATTTAACTTTGTAAATTAAAAAATATGATTTCAATGTAATTAATGTTTTAGCTTTCATTTAACTTTGTTCAAGAATATAGTTTTGAATATGATATTCAAGTTAGAAAATAATAATTATTAAGTATAAATTTAATTCAAATTTTTTAAAAAGAAAAAAAAATTGATATTTAATACTTAAAAATACTAATCTTCTTTTGTATACGTGGCTATTTAGCATCACTCTAATTCTTCTCTTGGTCAAGAAATATGACTGTTGAGTCGTTGACATCCCATTTTTTTTTTTTTTTAATAAATGACTTATAGAAACATGCTCGATAAATTCAAATATAATTATGAAAAGTTGAAAATTAACTATTTCCACTTTTTGACCATAAAAAGTACCATCTTTATTAAAATATACAAAGACTACTTATATTATTATTAAGATTGAATGGACAAATTTATTCTTAATAAAAATTCATTAAAAATAATTATTAAAGAATAGAACTGAAAAGGAAAAGAAAGAAAAAAAGAAAAACAGATTATCCCCTTCTCAAATCTTCATAGTTCAAAGATGTCAGCCTCAGCTTTAATATGCAACTTTAATTAGATCAAAGCCCAATAGTTTAACTAAAATGAGTCCACTCCACAGCCCATATCAGTTTGGGCCGAAGCCCAATTCCACACCATTGCCCATAGCATTTCAATTCAGTTTAAAACTAATTAGAGCCCAAAGCCTTAACTAATATGGTGTAAAAGTTTTGAATTTTAATTGGTTATTAAAAAAGAGTTTTGATTATTTGAATTAAGACAAATACATCTGAGATTGGAATCAACAGCAAAATCAAGCAAAACACTTAATATCATCACATGTTGATAATCCAGAAATGCAATAAATATGTCACATTAAAATGCAATAAAAAATTCAAATTCCCCCAGAATAGGAATTACATAATCATAACTATACCAGTATCATTGAACCAAGAAAAGTTGATCCATGCTCACATTAACACAAAAATCTAGGCTTTTTTAAAAGAATTTTGAGATGATTTCAATGTAGAATCGTGTGAATGTTTTTCTAATATTCAGCACCGAAATTCAAACACCTACACATAGAGCTTCAACTTTTCAAACAAAATTTAGATCTTATGCCATAGCTATAAAAACAAAAGTCAGATTCATCCAAAGTCTTGTCCACGATAAATCCTAACCCCAACCTAACATTTTTCAAATTTGGTGCAGCAGCTATGGATCCCATGGTGAAATTTCTCAAAACAGGGCATTTACCAATGTACACCTTTCTCAGTGAATGGAACTCAATATCACATTTCCATTCACAAAATCTCACCAATTTGGGTAAATAATCCAACTCAAGTTTCCTTAATTTAGGAATTAGAAGAGTCCTCTCACCACCACCACTCGCCACTTTAATTCACCATCTCTTTGCAAAATATTATAGATAATACTTCGAGATTGTCAAAACGTGTAGCCGTAGAAGACGTAAATAAATAACTCATACTGCATTTATAGACTTGTAACTCTGTCAATCCACTAAAGAATTTATGACCATACATCAGGGGGCACAGGAGACCACCGCTTTGAGTTTCTATTTACCTTATTCTTACCACTTGCAACCATTGAAGTCTTGAAGAAGTGTCAGTTTTGGCTCTCTTCTATTTCACCCTTTATTTCCTCTTTCTCTTCCTCTTCCTCTTCATCTTCACCACCTTTCATCTTAGTCATATTTTCTTGCTGTACATTAATGTCAAAAGGGATCAGAGAGAGGATTAGTTCAACTGGAAAACCTAATTCTATCCATCAAATGATTGAAAAGCTAAGGGAAAGGGGATGGATAAATTAATAAAAGGTCGTGTTTGTGTATGTATTCAACGGACAAGATCGGTTCCTAGTTAACAGAATGGGAAGGGTTTCTATTTGATCCCTCCCTATATATGAGGATTTCTATTTGATCCCCTCCCTAAATATATATATATAACATCATCAATACATAATCTTAACTCTTTTTTCACATCAAAATCCTCATATTGTCATAGGAAATAGCATAGGTCGAAAGTCAATCTCCACACAGAACAATAAGAAACACAAATAATTTATCTGTTGAGGCTGGAAACATAAATTACAGCCAAATTAAGAAATAGTATGAAATATGTGTTGTTTGTTATCCCTCCATTTAAATCCCCTGGAAATGGAATTCAGCCTTTCTGTTCGTTTTTCGTGTGTGGCCACATTTATTACCTGTCTTGCGACAATGCATGAGAATACCAATATAAATATTTATGTCAACTTAGAATTCCACCAATATTTAAATTTATATTGACCTTATTCTTATATAAAAAGAAGAAAAAAAGATGAATACACATACTTATGCCAGAGCAATAAAAGCAATGGTCAGTTCATCGAAAGTCTTGACCATAATATATCCTAATCCCAACTCCTAAAAATGAAAATTTTATTATTTGATTGGAAATTTCTGCAATGGAATATTTCAAAAAAATAAATCATAATTGATCTAGTCACTTGCTAAAAAGATAGTAAGGTAGTCTGCAATATTTTATTTACAATACAATCATTAACTCTCTCTAATTAGTTACTAAGTACAAAAATTTGTTGGTATTAATTATATAAAACTGCATCAAGAAAATTCAATCAAATACATGAAAGGTCTTACCTCTTGGAGTCGTTGAATAGTGTCAATTTCGCCCCTCCTCTGTTTCCACTTTTGTCGTTGCTCCTTGATTACATTATTGATGTTAAAAAATAAAATGAATCAAAAAGTGGGTCAATTTTACAAGCAAAACCTAATTCTAGCTATTATCAAACAGTAGAGGCTAAGTGAAATGAGAAGGAGAAATTATTAATGCTACATTCTTCAATATAGTGAAGATGGGCAAATAAATGTAACACATGCACAACCACAAATAGACTAATATGATTGTCCATGTGTTGCATTGATTTGTTCATGTCGGGTTCATTCGTGGATTTCTTCAAACAAAAATCTACCTATTATGACTAAGAGTGCACTGCAAGTGCAAATAAGTAAATAAAAGGTCGTATTTATGCATGTATTCTCATTTCTCACATAAAAGTTCAATTCTCATATGATCTCTTCCCTATATACAGATAACATGAATATGACAAACTAACTAAGCAAGTGAGGGAGGACCAAAAACTAATTTGAATTGTAGTTGTTCTTACCTCTGCTTCGGCCATGTATTGCTGCACCACGCTATTCAAATCCTTTGTGCCACGAAAATATGTACCGTCTAATTTGGCACTTTCCAAATTTGGCGCAACAGCTATCAACCCCATGCTGAAAAATTTCAGATCTGAGCAGCTCCTAATGAACACATCTCTCAGTGAAGGCAACTCAATATCACATTTCCATTCACAAAAGCTCACCAATTTGGGCAAATACTTCAATCGAAGTATCTTTAGTTTAGGAAATAGAAGAGTCCTCTCGCCACCACCCCCCACTTTCTCCTCCTCCTCCTCTTCATCTTCAATCACTTTTACCATCTCATCGCAACCACGCAAGCTTAATATCTCGACACTGTCAAGACGTCTGGCTATAGAAGACGTAAACAAACAACTCATACCACTGTCACTGTATCCGACATATAACTCTTTCAGTCCATTAAAGAAGGATATAAATAATTTATGAGTATACAACGGCTTTTCACACCCCCAGATTAGAAATTCGTCCAGGCCGTCGACTGAAACCTGCAAATTCAAACAATCTACTCAATACTTCTAATAACTAAACTAAAAATAAAAGGAAAGAAAAGAAAAGGTCGTGGTTCATAATTTACGTTTGTTGAGAAAGCTTCCAAAAGAGGGCACCTCTTGATATACACTTCCCTCAATGAAGGCAACTTAACGTTGAATTTCCATTCGCAAAAAATCACCAGTTTGGGTAGATTCTCCAATATAAGTTCCTCCAACTTCGGAAACAGAAGATTCATTTGAGCAGTACCACTCACCACATTCTCCTCAATCACTTCCTTGTTGTCTTCAATCACTTTTAACATCTCATCACATCCACTTATCTCTAGTATTCTCATATTGACAAGATTTCCCGCGACCGAAGATGAAAATAAAATCGTTCTGCCGTAGAGAATAGAGAATTTCAACACCTCTAATCCATTCAAGAGGGATGATGGAATTTTATGACAGCAGAATGGATTATGATAATTTATAGATAATTCCTTGAGGTTGGCGAATGATACCTGCAACGTAAATATGATATTCAGTTGATTGCAACAAACTTACATTAGGATTTACTTATGTATAAAAAATATTGACTAATATACTGATGCTCAATTGTTTCTTTCTTATCATTTTTCAAGGTGGAACAGGTCATTCTTTGAAGGGGTGTGTTATACTAATATATTGATGGTCAATTTGAGTAACCTCATGTATAAAAAGTTCTCCTTAATTAACCAAAAGTCCATCTGAATCCGGCAAGAGGTGACTGATCATTGAGTCCACGGATTTTGCAACGTGAGATATTTTGTGGAAAATGGTGAAAAGTGGTTTTTTGTTTTTCAAAACGTAAGTTAGGGACTTTTTGGGAAAGAAACTTACATTAGGATTTAGTCATTGTTCAAATCAGCTGTCTACATAAATAGAGTCTTCCTACTTTAATTTTAAATTTGAATAACCTTATATATATAAAAGATATTGACTATAAGAGAAAATATTTTAATTGCGAATCAATATCAAAAGCTTAATGAAAAATGAATAGTGTACTTACTTTTTTTGGTTGGCTGAAGAGATGCGAAGAATCATCATCAATGTCTGCACTGCTCCCTCCAGAGTTGTGATTACTTCCCATACTTTTCAGTTTTGGGCAGTTGAAAATATCCAATCTTGTTAGTAGAAGGAATTCGATGCCACCTATTCCTTGGTAGAAAGTTGCTAGGTTTGGCAGACCAAACAACTTAATCTCCTTCAGTTTTGGGAACACTTTTGTGATACAATCACTGTCATTTCTAATTTCATCTTCTTTGTTCCACAAAAACACTTTCTCCATCATCTTACAATAGCTAATAACAAGCTTTTGGAGTTGTGGGAGACAATTGTTTCCTGCGATTGACAATTGTCCCAAATTGCATAAGCGATCACAGTTTTTAATATCAATGGAAGAGAGGTTGGTGAAAAGTGGACTATTGCTCTTCCACAATTGCTTTAATGCATCCAACTGAAAGAATTCTAATTTCTTGAGATTGTGGAAAGAATTAGACGAAATTGGACCATCACATATCTCTTCTAATTTGCGAAGGTAGCGAAGAGTCAGATGCTCTAAGGAAGCTAGGACAGAAGTAGCATCATCCACCATTGAATTCCTTATGATATTCTTCAAAGTCTCGCACATCTCCAACTTCAAGCATCTAAGGTTTTGACAATTTGCCAAGTCGACGCTATTTGCACCATTTCCTCTCAAATTTAGATATTCGGTATCTCTTAGAAGCTGCATTGAGATACTATTTCCTAAACAAGGTTGTTCTCTCTCCAATTCTAGAACCATTTTTTTATCATACGTATCATCATTGAAATCTGATGTCACGCCCCATCTTGAACCAATTCCGATGCAAAATCTATTGATCTTTGATGAAAGATGCATCTTTTCAACGGCTAATGAAGGATCCTCAATCATAACCTCCAAGCATCTCAAATTGGTCAATGCCTCCACCTCTCTTATCCCTGCATTCTCTCTTTCTTTTCTATCTTCTGATTCCCATTTGTTGAAGCTACCGAGCATCTTCAACTCCTCCAACCCAAATAGACTTGATATGATGCCTCGACCTATTCTTTTGAGGTTAAAACATCTTGTGACTTCTAACAATTTCAGGCGATTTAATCTCTTTACCTCCAATGGTAACTCCTCAATTGTACAACATTCACGACAAATGAGAATCTCAAGATTTACTAACTCTCCGACGGCAGATATAGTCCCCAGTCCATCACATGAATCTAAGACCAAACTGTTGAGATTTTTCAAAGAATGTGTTGGTGGCAGTGATATCAATGACTTGTAACCTTGAATGCGCAACACATAGAGATCACTAATACCTTCAAAAAAGGAGCTATCGAGTTTGAATGCTTCCTCCTCCTTTGAATTATAACTACGATCGCGACTCAACAAGAGAAGACGTAAGTTTGGAGATCCCAGTTCAGTAGGAAGCTTAGTTCTTTCTCCAAGCCGCTCAAAGGAAGAAATCCAGGAGCAATCATTTCCCCCAACATATCCTTCCTGTTTAGCAATGAATATGCAAACATCTCGTACAACATCATGCATCCTCACATAATCACCACCAACAACATTATGCATTCCCACATGATTTCTTCTCTCACTATCCAATAACAAAGACCGACTTTTTAGCATCTTAATCAACATGGACACCCTATTCCTCACATCTTCCAAATTTCCAATGCCTTCAAAGATGCCCAATCCCATAGCGAAACAAGTTAATTCCTCCACATCAATATTTGCATCTTCAGGATATAAACAACAAAGCAAGAATAGACTTTTGGCCCGCTCTGAGCTCAAGAAATTGTAACTTAATTTCAAGGGATTATAGACATCTGCAATAAAATCTGGGATATCAGGATCACATTGAGTCAGTTGGCATAGTGCATCTTTCCATAGAGATGGCTTCTTTTCATCTTTTAGTGCAGCGCCAACAGTTGCAAGGGCGATGGGCAGTCCTTCACACTTTTTCACGACTCTTGTTGCTATAGATTTCAACTTGACATCATCCATGCATGTGCCTGCTTTCTCTCTAAAGAGAAACCTTGCCTCATCTTCGGATAAAATTTTCATTCCAAATTCCTTTTGCACACCGATTTTACACAGAGCATCTCTATTTCTGGATGTTATAAGGATAGTGCAACTTTTGGAATCACGAGGAATTCCAAACTCCTCCAGCTCGATTCCTTGCCAAACATCATCCAACACTAGCAGAATCCTCTTTGTGCCAATTAGTCTGGCATGCAGTTTCTGTTTTCTACCGGCCTCTGAAGTTTCTGCTTCGAGATTTACACCCAATGATCCACCAATCTCAATCTGGATTTTGGTCTTGTCGACTTGTTGGCTGAAGACTGCAATAACAGTTTCTTCAAAAACATGCTCCTCCAATACTCTGTTCATGATCCTCTTGGCCATGGTAGTCTTTCCCAGACCTCCCATTCCACATATCCCAATCACACTCACATCTCCGCCTCCAAGAACCGCCATGATGTCTTCCTCAATTTGTTTTCTCGACTCGAACTCATATGTCTTTCCCAATTGAACGGCTACCCTTGCCGGAGGAGGTCCTGGAAGTGATACATCACCAAACTTGCTGCACTCATCTCGAAGCTCTTTCATACGGTCAGCTGTTTTCGTAGCTGTCTTGCTAATAGAAAAACGAGCTCGAAGCTTCAAACAAACACTTCCTACATTTGGAACTTGATCCAATATTACAGTCTTTTCGTCTTTGATTTCCTTGGATTTTTCCAACCAAGTCACAACTTGAGGAACGATGATTTGTACATCATTCAAAGCTGTATCAATCTTCGCCTGCAATCCTCCTTCTGCATCGTCGAGCTTTTTGGCTTCTTCTTCCAAATTGTTGATGTTGGAAGTGAAGCAGCAGAGATAGTTGAATTGACGTTTAATTGGTGGAACAACCAATTTCACTACTTCATCTACAGCTTTTCCAATCAAAGCTTCTGCCGCCATTCCCACAACTCTCTTCTCTCACTGTTTTGTTTCAAATCGGTAATCAAAAGCACAATACATACATACCATTAAACAGATCTATATACAAATCAATGATTAAGATGTCAATGTTGCACATATGCCATTTTTATCGATGGGTTAAGCAGTGAAAGTTGTACTAATATTTAGAAAAAAATTAAGAAAAATCAAAGAACAAATAGCATGGAGAAACAACAGAAAGAAAAATAAAAGTTGTAATATATCATCTTACATACCTTAACTTAACTGAATCGATTGCTATGAATTGGAGTGGAGAGGAGCCTGCAGATCTCAAATGCTCTTTTGCTTTTTGTGAATGAATATGATTAATTAGAATATGAAAAGAATATAGTGATTGTTTTGATGGCAGACAATTTTTTAAAGCTGAACAATATTTTAATCTTGGTGAGAATTAATAAATTGTTGTAGGACCACTGAGGAATGAGCTCTTTCTATCTACTCCACCTTTCAATGCCATCACCCGACAATTTTCCCGCTTTTCTCATTTTCATAATATTTCTTCCTTTTATAATCCTACTAAAGAAAAAGAGAGTTTTGTTGTTACATAATAAAATTCAAAAGCTCAATACTAATCTCGATGATAAGCCTCGTGCTTAAAGTTAAACTAACGGAACCCACGCGCATTGCACATTAACAAAGATTAATTAAATTTTGGGCTCAGGACAAATTCATCACCACTCATCACAGCCCATACTATTTTAACTCAGTTTAAAACTAGTATGGGCCCAAAATTTGAAACTAGAGTCATAATAGCCCAACTAGATCAGTCCAATACTCTATATCAGTTTGGGCCCAAGATAATTCCACAACACAGCCCATATCATTTCAATTATGTTAAAAACTAATTAGGGCCCAAAGTTTTAAGTAATTTGGTGTAAAAGTTTCGAATTCAGCTGAAATAGGAATTACATAAGCATAATCACATAAATATTTTGTTCATTTTGTCTTTTATGATCGAGCCACTGGACGATTCTCTATAAACATTTTGTTCATTTTGTAAAATTACTCCTTCCATTCCGTTATTAATAATTTATTTTATTTTTATACGTAAATTAGGGAATGGTATTTTTGTGAGTACAGTTATGGAATCCACTGATTTTTCAAAAGAGTGCGATCTTTTCTCTCCATTCACATTTACATTATCACTTATTTTAATAAAATTCGTATAATTTTTTCAAAAACATATTTTTTGTGAACGTAGGGAGTAGATTAATGCCTAAAGTCATAATTGCCCAACTAGATCAGTCCAATACTCTATATCAGTTTGGGCCCAAGACAATTAATTCCACAACACAGCCCATATCATTTCAATTATGTTAAAAACTAATTAGGGCCCAAATTCTTAAGTAATTTGGTGTAAAAGTGTCGAATTTAGCTAAAATAGGAATTACATAAAAATAATCTTAACTTATATCTCTTTTGATCGAATAGCTGGCGTGCTTCAATTCCAACAAATACATACTAAAAGATTGGACTAAATACATATGTAGCAGCCATGTTGGTCCAAACACAATTCCTCACCACAGCCCATACCATTTTAATTATATCAGTTTTAAACTAATTCAGGCCCATAGTTTTGACTAATTTGGGCCCAGTTTAAAATTAGTTTAAATTTTAAACTAATTTAGGCCCAGTTTTGACATAGGCAAGGTTCAACAAAGAATAGCTTCTTATTTCATTCAAAGTTTGCATTTCCTTAAAATTTATAGTTGGTATATTTGAATTGGTTGTTTCTTGGAATGATTGCTAATTGTATTTTTATACACTCACCCAAATATGATGCTACAAAATCATGATGACATAACTAATTACAAGTGATGTAGATATGATGAAGTGAACAACATTAATTTTGTGCTAAGAAACTAAGCTCATTTTGCCTGAAAAACAACATGACAATTACTTCTTTATTTAACCATTACTCTCGCAGTTGATAATATAAGCTCAAATTAACTCTGTTAATTTGTTCCATTCTCATAAACTACATGAGTCCAAGGCACTAGGATTGGCCAGCAAAGCCTATAATAGAACATAGCAATTTCTTCATCCTAAAAAAACAGAGCATACATAGATTTTAACACACACATCACCATTGTAAGTATCTGATTCAAGAGAAACACTTACTAATTAAGATTTAACTCAACACCAAAATTGCACTAACTAAATGTTTTGCGAATATTGACCACCAAAATTCAAGCACCAATGTATAAATTTTCAATTGATCAAACAAAATCCGAAATATATTTTCTCCATCAAAATCCTCAAAATAACTGTCATAGCAAATAGGGGCATAAGTCGAAAGTCAATCTCCACACCAAATACAATAACGAAACACAAATAGAAATATTACAGCCAAATTAATATGGGAAATAAGTGTTGTTTTCTGCCCCTCGAAATGGAATTCAGCACTTCTGTTCCTTTTTTTGTGGTCACATCACCTGTCTTCTACAATACATGATAATTAATTACAATATTCAAATTTCCATTCAACTATTCAATCAGTTCATCCAAAGTCTTGTTCCTGACAAGTGAACACATTATAATTTTACTGTAATTTCTGCAATGAAGTCTTTTGCTGCATCAAGAGAATTCAATCAAATATAAGAAAAAGGTTTTACCATTTGGAATCGTCTGTCAATTTTTGGCCTCCTATTTCTTCATCTTCATCATCATCATCATCATCACCATCTTTTTGTCCGTTTCTTGGTAACACAGATGTAAAAAATGGATCAGAGGAGTAGGAAAACTTGACTATAGCCATCAAATAATAGCATGATCTAATATATTTTTGGCCTCCTATCTGATTATGACGTTTCTTTCAAGGTTATAATAGCTAAAGGAAAGGGGAGGGATAAATTATTGATGCTATATTATCTCTTCCTTTTCGTATAAAGCAAGTGATTCTATAGAGGCTAAATTATGGATTATTATCACAACATGAATACAACTGATGTCTCTTTAGAAACCACTGAAGACGAAGAAGCACAGCCGATACCACATTAATTAAGATTGAACACAATTAAGCAAGCAAAAGAGAAAAATTAATTGGAACTGCGGTTGTTCTTACCATGTTTTCCTGCGCTATGCTATTCAATTCCTTTGTGTCGCTACCAATATTTTCTATGTTTATTTGGACATTTTCCAACTTTGGTGCAGCAGCTATGGATCCCATAGTGAAAGTTCTCAAAACAGGGCAAGACCAAATGATCACATCTCTCAGTAAAGGCAACTCAATATCACATTTCCATTCACAAAAGCTCTCCAATTTGGGTAAACTATGCAACTCAAGTTTCCTTAATTTAGGAAATAGAAGAGTCATCTCACCAACACCACTCCCCACTTTCTCCTCATTCTCTTCATCTTCAATCACTTTCACCAACCTATAGCATCTCTTTATAGATAACACTTCGAGATTGTCAAAATGTCTAGCCGTAGAAGACGTAAATAAACAACTCATACTACATCTAAAGACGTGTAACTCTTCCAATCCATTAAAGAATTTATGACCATACAATGGCTTCTCACTCCCCTTGATCACCAATTTCTTAAGGCTGTCGAATGAAACCTGCAATTCAAAGGGGAGGGAGAAATTAAGCAAGTAAATAAAATGTTGTGTTCTAATATCCCTTCCTTCTTTATATATAACATCTAACGACAAGATTAATATAACTACAACCTTGAAATTTCTTTGGTAATGGCTTCATATAAAGCAAGTAATTCTATAGAGACTAAAATACAGAGTATTATCACAACATGAATACAGATGATGTCTCGTTCGTAGAAGACGCACACCTAAATAAAAATTAATTAAGATGGAAAAAAAATTAAGCAGGCAAAGGAGAAAAATTAATTGGAATTGCAGTTGTTCTTACCATGTTCTCCCGGGCCACGCTATTCATATCGTTTGTGTCGCCACCATCTTCATTGTTTATTTTGACATCTACCAAATTCGGTGCAGCAGCTATGGATCCCATGGTGAAAATTCTCAAATCA
>JAYJMF010342223.1:0-12590 GCA_036873715.1 Salvia sclarea
AACAATTATGCTTTTACTGCTCGCTCCGGGTTCGCCTTCGGCTCCCCCTCGCTCGACTCATGGCTTAGAATAGGAGCGGCAAACAATTGGTCAACGTTAGGCCGACCTAACGCAAATGTTTGTCTAATTATAAATATACTCTTTAAAATATAAGAATATACCTTACCTAGTCACAACTCACAATCAATCAAATTAAATGGGTTTTAAAAATTATTCTTTGCTTCACATATTGCTCATATAATTAAGTGGGCCATTTAATTGGTCGACCCAACCCGTTTATTACTTTATGGGCTTTCTTCCAAGGTTAATTTGCTACAAATTGAGGAGACAAACTATCTTGTTCATCATATTTATTTGTTGATTTATGAACATTTGATTTAGGATAGATTAGCACATAAACTAAGCTTAAATTATGACAGATTCCAGCTAGCTGTTTGATTAGCGTAGTTAGATAACTGGGATATATACCTAATGTGACCTGCGAGGATTCAGAATATATATGAATAAAAACAAATGAAAATGTTTGATGTTGGAAAAATAGGCTTCATTATAATTGATTCTCTCTTGGCTGTTCAACCATTCTTTGAAGACATTAAATTGAATTTCGAAATGAAGTGGCAGCAATTATCCAATTCCTAACACATGAAAAAAGATGCTTTCTCCTTGAGATTCTAGCTAGCTATCACAATACATATATAATGTTTTGATGTATGAATACATAACTTTCCCCTATTCTGTTTGTCTCAAGCAATAATGGGAAACAAGATTTAACAAACAACCTAAGATTAATAGAAATTAATTGCTGCAGCTTCAATATCGTGTCTTTGTATCTGCGAAAAGTTTTCGACCTCAAAATGTAACTTCCAACAATTTTATTATGTTTCAGCACAAATTTGACTTCCAATAAAAAGGGTTAATAATTATTAGCATGCACTCAATACCCAACACTTTCCCGTATAACTACTTCATAGTTTGATCTTTGAAGTATTACAAAGATATATTGCACGAAATTTGCTCCGTTAATATATTTATAACCTACTAACTAGCTAGTTTGACGTCGTCTGCAAGCGTAACAAAAGATACGTACTGTTTCGTATTATTTTGCTATTAATTCTTTTTAAAAATTAACAAATCGTACTTAATCGACTATATTCAAACAAGGTCTTAATTGACCACCAATTTAAATATATTTAAACTTGAAATAAATATGAAAGTATATCAGAATCCTAAAATGAAGCTCATTCATTTCAGAGATCATGGTCATCGAACCGTCATTGGAATTGGCTGAAATCAACCTCGAAAGTTTACTGAGTAGTTAGCTAGTGGTATTGTCTTGCTCATCGTCAAAATTACACTTGAATGCCTCGTAAAAGTCGGAGTAAAATAGCAGGCCATAAATGTGTTAAAGAGCAAATGCCGTGGCATTTTTGTAATTTTTGTAATAATTCTAAAAAAGAAAAGCATACTTTGACTTTGTTTTCCACATATATATATATATATATACATTCTTGGAGATAGATTTAAGAAACCAAACAAAATTTCACCAACCTGTTCTGTAAAGTGACGTGCACAACATTTACCCAATATACCAAATTGGCAACAAAATCTTCGAGTTAGAGGATATTATTCATATAATATTCCCGAAATCATGTAAACTTTAGTTAGTGGAATTCGAACAAACCTCTACTTGTCTCTACCCAAATTTTGAATAAAAACGATTGCACGAGTGACTTAAAGTATCCACTAGTAACTTAAAGTAAAAAACAATAAATAAATTAAAGCAAGCTTCGTTTTCGAAAAAACACTTCATCCATCCACATGAAAGGGTGAAGAAAATAAAAGAAATACTATTTGTTCAATTTTTTTTTAAAAAAATTACTTTGGTTTATCCCCAACACTCATTTATGTTATGTAAATTCTTCATTTCTCCTTTAAGATTGAGTTCGTATAGGTATTATGAATACTACTAGTAAGATATAGTTCTTTTAATTATATTTTCAGCTACTACATCCATTTTATACAGTATTCATCCCGATTTTACATGATCAGATAATCTTAAACATTAACTGATGCAGCAAAAAGCGCAAAGATATGTGAAAATCCGTTGATTCTCTATGAATATCGGAATAACACAAAAGAAGGGAAAATAAACCATAGCTTTTCATTAATCAAAATTCAACTCCCAAACTACATAATAAAAACCCCTATTTATAATACTAATAATTCCTTAGAGAGGAAGTAAGTTACATAATTAAATAAAATCTAATAGCATCTATCTCTTATTATTGATGATATCTATCATTATCTCACTGATGCAGGGGGGAGCATGAAACAAAATAGACGAATACTTTTGTTGATTCAAAGAATATCGAAAGCAAATGTAGATAAAAGTGAAATCCGTTGATTATCTAAGAATAACGGAAGAACACATAAGAAGAAGGGGAAATAAACCTAATTAACTTTTCATTAATCAAAGTCCAATTCCCAAAATACGTAATAAAAATTCTTATTTATAATATTACTAATTATTTAGAATATCTCTAATTTATATTTTTGATGATTATCATTATCTCCATCATTAACATCATAGTCTTCGACTACAAACAAGAATTGGGTGCAAGTGCAAGACCTTCAATTCCTAAACATGTAAAATCTTGATTTCATCAAAATTAAGATATGCAGATTCTATACAAGAGTCAAAAATGGAAAACAATAAGAAAAAAAAATGAAGTGGAATTTTTTTTTTTTCTCAAAAATCATGCCAACTACCACTAATAAAAAAGTGTCAGTTTCAGAAGCCAATGGCAAACGTGTCGTCATCGCTTACGTCATCACCTCTCACTTAATTCAATTGACCTAAAACTGGCTGCCCCCAAATCTTTATAGGGCCCCACTCCCACCCCACCCTCATCCTCTCCATATCCCTTCACCCCTCTACTTCTCACCTTATACCACCACAGCCCCAAAACTCCCACAAATGCCAAAACCGCCCCAAAAAACAACCCCAATCCCATACCCACCCACGCCCCCACCTTCTTCTTCCCTACACCCTCCCGCACCTTAAAATACCCCAGCTTCCCCTCATCCCTCACCACCATAAGACTCTGAATGGGATAATCTAGCGTGTAGCAGAACCCAGAGGAGTTACTGTACACCACACCCCAGCACGTGCAGTTCCCTTCACACGTGCCCTCGCACTCCTCATACGACGCCGTTCGCTTATAACCCATGAGCTCCTTATACGGCAGCTCCACCCCGGTTCGCCTCAAGACCCCAAACCGGTTATCATAAACGCCGCAGAAATCGCCGGTTATTTCGCCACGCGGCGGCGCGCAGCCGCCGCCGGAGGCGTGAACCGTCCGGTTATCCAAACAGGAGCATCCCTTCCCCGGTTCGCATAAACCGTATAAACCGCAGGAACTCGGCAGCTCGCACGGTTCGGATATAGCTTGGTAATCGAGTAACCAACCCGACCCGGTCCAGTAGTACCCTTTGAGATTCCCGTCCGGTTCGATCCTGACCCGGCGGATACCCGGCACATTCTGCTGGAACGTGTTGAACGACTGCACGTCGACGGGTGTTGAACCCGACCCGTTTTGGTACATGCCCAAATACCCGTCGGATTTTAGGACCATGTAAATGGGCTGACCCGGATCCACTTCGGCTTTCGCTTCCAGCGCGGTGTGTTTCAAGTATATCTGACCCGGACCCGGACCCGGATCCGAATCCGAGAAATTCGCGAATAGGCCCATGTAATCCGGGCCCAATCGCATCGAGTAGAGCCCGTTTGAGGAAATCAAAGCCATGGCGCTGCTGAAATTCTGATTCTCGACGAGGGTATCTGATGGAAAATCGAAGCTCCGCCACGTAACTGCAGCTTCGTTGAGATTCTGTATGATGAGATTTGAGGTGTTTGAGAGGGAAAGGCGGTTTCCGGCGGTGCGTGTTGACCAAAATACCCCTGTGCGGGGATCGGATAAGACGAGGCTGCCGTTGAAGAGGAGGTGGGTCGGGTCGGCCCATTTAGGGAGTCGGGTGGTGGGGGCGGACCAGAGCGGGACGGATGATGCCACGTGGAGGATCGTGAGGCTGAGGTCGTCGCGGTTGACTCGGAGGAAACCCAGTGAGTAAGTGTTGGATGAATCGTTGAGGAGAGGCTGGAAAGATGAGACGTCGGGATTTGGGGTGGCTTTGAAGCCTACGGCAATGGATGGGGAATCGGCGGCGCGTGCGCTCCACGTGACTGTGGTGAGAGTGAGAATGGCGACGGCGAGAATGTGTAATTCCATTTCAGATTGAAACTGCCATCAAAATATGTGTGGTTTTGTTTCTACAGAGAAAAAATGAATGGGAAAAAGAGGGAGATAAGCCAAGTGAAGAGATGTGATAAAATTGATAATGGTTATATAGGTATCAGGATTACTATTACCAGTCGCGCACTACTGGAATTTTTTATTAGATTATTTGGCAGATATTGTTGGAGATTAAGAGAATATAAAAAAAGTGGGTGGATTTTTTTATTTGATATTTTTATTGCATGGCGATGGCGAGGGGATTTTAGAGAAGATATTAATATGTTATACTACTATTTAATATTAAATGTTGGGGGATTGGTAGATCCACCACCTACAAGGGATATGCTTTATTGAATCAATGTAAATCTTCAAGTGGCAACTGCAACTGGAATTTCTATTTCGTTTTCTCACTAAATTCTACATATAATTACTAGTATTATAGTATTGAATATTATGGTATTGCATTTACCCCCTATTTAGAAGATGTCGTAAATACACAAGATGGAACTACTGCGACTATATATTGAAATTTAAATGTGCACTTCATGTTTCTGTTTCATACAAGCTGGGGAAAGAAGATTAACTAAATTTGGGTTTTATTTTATTTAATTGTTTTGTACGTATATAAACGAGGGAAGATCTTTGTCCTAATCTAGTTATAGGGTGTACTTTGAGGCTGACTACGACATATATATCCGATTCAAGTACAATTTGTCTTGGTCTTTTGGAGCTTAGTATAAGATTGTTGTATTAATTTAACAAAATATCAATTAATTTGTACGTATAAAATATCAATTTTACTGAGTCGATCAATGGAGATAAATGGTTAAGGCCCTTTTCTTTTCTTTAGTTTTTTTAGATGGGAATGGATCTAGATATATCAATCTTGTTCATGCTACGTCTCATAATTCAAATTAAATAGTACTACTACTATCTATATGAATAAAGTACTCCTATATAGTAGTACTACTACTATCTCTATATATCACTCTTGTATATACAGATAGTAGTACTACTACGGGGTGGGTTATGGTGCGAAATTTTCATCTAGCACATCTTTCATATGTGTATAGCACTATCAGTATTACTATTTAGCACAGATTTTAAATATATGAGTTTAATACATATTTCATTATTTCGTAACAAAATTCTCTAGCACAAACAACACAAACACCTAGCACACAATCTTTGCGTAGCACACGCAGCACAAATACTTAGCACAACTGAGTGTAAATCTCAACCATTGATCTAACCCATCAAAGGCCCAGATTCATTCCTATTTCCTACGAAATTTACCTTTCCTACCTGAACCTATCCCGTGCTACTACTATCTATATATACACTCTCACAATAAATGATATAAGTTTGTGAAATGTGGTGGGGTGGGGGCTAAAATGAAATGCAATTAGATATTTATAATATAGTTGAAAGTCAACCTTGATGTTGAACAAAAGGTACCATTTCATTTGCTATTACGATATCCTCCATCACATATCTCTGTCTACTGAGTTAGATTTGAACAACCAAAAAAGTCAACTCTTTAATTACGTTTTCGCAACTGTCCATATAAATAGCTAGAATAGAAATTAATTAAGGTTGAATTTTTCATATTATATCTGTGCTCCTGCAGTCACAAGTGGGTATGAACTATGAAGTAGTAGCATAGTAGTATACCACAAGTTGCATATCGACTAATTATTAGGTGACACATACTAACACGGCTCTAGGAAATCTTCTGCTTCTTTTTTGGTCTAAGTATTAAATAATTACAGTACAAACAATGATCATTTCCCTTTTAATTTTTAATCATTGAATATTGTAGGTTGTTGCTCTAACTGGTGATCTCTCTATTTGTTTGGTTTGAATGTATTAATCACAAAAAAGATATATCGACCATCCATATTTCAATTTTATCTAGACATACTATCTTAATGAATAAAATTTATTCGTGTACACTTGGCGGAAGCTAATTAAATCTAACATCTTCAAGTCTTGAAGTTTTTTCTTTAGCATCTCAACTAGACCTTGTTGTCCATTTAGCCGATATTTTGGTTTAGTTAACTTGCACTAATACATAAATAATTATTACAGTAGTATCTATTAATAAAATTAAACCAAAAATAATTCTGAATTGAATATATGAGATATTTTTATCTAGATGATGGAGCGGCGGAGGGACCCGCGAATTGACAATTTATGATCCTATTGATGACAGAAACATTTATAGGCTTTTGACTTTTTGAATTCATCACAATTAGGGAAAGCTAGTATATGTAAAAACCAATCAAAACCTAAAGAAACAAGCCACTGCCCACAACAAACGGAGTTCTATCCATGGAGCATCCGGGTGCTCCATGGACAAATCCCAGCAAACGGCTCTCTCTAAACCAATCTCTATATTTTATCCTCACGTAACACTTTTATATAAGTTGAAGACAAATATTTGCGTTAGGCCAATTATTTGTCGCTCTTATTCTAAGTCATGAGTCGGACGAGGGGGAGCCGAAGGCGAACCCGGAGCGAGCCGTAAAAACATAATTATTATCGGTCTCATTATCCATATATTAATTATCGAAGTCGAAGGCGGAGCCGTTTGTTGTTTGTCGCCCCCTATTATTGTTGCCGGTCTCATTATTTATATATTAAATTAAATGGACCGGGCGTAACGTATCAATATAAATTTAAGTATCCAATACTCATTGGATCTTTCTATTTTACTTATCAAGCTACCATTAATAACCCATCAATATAAATTTAAGTATCCAATACTAATTCGATCTTTCTTCTCTACTTCTACGAATCTTCGACTACTATCGATGTTCGTGATTAATTTTTTAAAATTAATCATGTATTTTAGTAGTAAATTACAAGTCTATTGAAATATGGAAAGTTTGATTACGCTATGATTTTACTAATCAGCAGGATCTCCATCTGAATACTATGTACACATAGGGAATCTATGACTTTACTTGCAATGCTTAATGAATTAACACTTATCTTATTCATGATAATTAAAAATTTATTAAATCATCAAAATCCTGTGTGGATCTTTGTCACAAAATTGAACTATTAAAAATTTGTGTTCTCTAGAATCTCGTACTCGAAAAAAAATAGTCACTAATGGAGATTTTTTTTCGTACACATCTTCATGCATGGGAATGGATTCTTTGAGTGATGAGTTGTTTGGAGTCTTCATGCATGCTAAGAAACATTTTGTTTTAGATTTCTGTCACGCCCAACGGGAGGCGAACCGTGCGGCGCATTATTAGCTAATTATACTATTTTGTCTGATGATGTAATAATTTGGAAGTCGGATTTCTCTTCTTAGCTTATTCGTATAGATTATCACTAGGGATGTCAATTGGGTCAACCCATCGGGTTTCGGGCCAACCCTATCGGGTTGTCGGGCTATTCGGTGCGGGCTAATCGGGCTAAATTTTTTTCGGGCTAAAATTTTTCAACCCTAACCCTAACCCTAACCCTAACCCGTTCGGGCTAGCCCATTTGGCTGGACACTTTACCAAAAATTATTTAACATGTATTCCTTTTTGTCCTATTTGACTTATCCCATAATACATTTTGGATAGTTGATGTAGCGCAGCATACAAATTTGCCAAGAACACAAAGCAAACTCAAACTTTTATTAAGAAATCTCTATCTCCAAATGATAACAGCACCCAATATTAATAGGGATTAATATCCAAAAAACAACAAAGCCCATAAATGAGTTTAAACTAAAAATAAATAAAAGAAAGCAACTCTTGAGATCATGCGTTACTTTAGCGTATCAAAGGATAGAACCATATTTCTCAAGGAACAACAGCGCAGCTTCGTCTCCATCATTCTCCTCGTCGTCGAAACGATTCGCCCTCGAATCGGAACAAGCTTCGTCTCCAGATGAATTATCACCATGAAACGGAACCAAATGTTTAACATTAAAAACATTAGCAGTACGAACATGACTAGGTAGACGGAGACGATAAGCATTAGGATTGATTTTCTCAATGATCTCCAAAGGCCCAATCTTGCGCGATGCTAATTTAGAATATTCGTGAGCAGGAAATCGATCCTTCGTCAACACAGCCCACACAAAATCCCCAACTTCAAACTGAATATCACGACGCCGCACATCTGCCGCCTCTTTATACTTCGCAGTAGAAGTCTCCAAACGAGCTTGAGTGATTGAATGAAGATGTTGCAGATCCTTAACTAAATCAACAACCCGTTTATCACTTGAAGAGGGTGAAGGATGGAGCAACAGATCAACAGGTGACCGAGGAATCAGCCCATAAACAACTTGAAAAGGGCAGAATCCATGGCTGCAGTTAAGGGCCACATTATGGGCAAATTCCGCCTGACTCAATTTCAAATCCCATGACTTCACATTATCTCCCACTAGGCAACGTAGTAAATTTCCGAGAGATTGATTAACAACTTCAGTCTGACCATCCGTTTGAGGGTGGTAAGCGCTACTAAAGTTAAGCTCAGTGTTTGCCATCCGCCACAAAGTGCGCCAAAAATGACTAAGAAAACGGGAATCGCGGTCAGACACAATCGAGAGAGGAAGACCATGTAGACGAAAGATCTCACGAAAAAACAAGTGAGCAACATGAACGGCATCAGCGGAGTGCTTGCAGGGAATAAAATGCACCATTTTGGAAAAATGATCAACTACCACAAAAATTGAATCATTTCCCCGTTGAGTACGCGGAAATCCCAACACAAAATCCATACTAAGTGCTGCCCAAGGTTGGGACGGAACAGGTAGTGGGCGATACAAACCCGCATTAGTAGCAGTACCCTTGGAGAGTTGACATACACGACAACGGGAAACATAGCGAGCAACCTCACGGCGAGCACTCGGCCAAAAGAAATGGCGAAGAACGAGCTCAATAGACCGATCGCGACCCACATGGCCAATGGAATGTAGTTCAGAAATAAGCTCAGCTCGAAGGCTACATGTAGGAATACAGAGACAAAGGCCCTTAAAAAGAAAACCATCAGTCAAAGTGTAATCCAAATAAGGCCCCTCATAAAGATGAACCAGAATAGGACCAAAAAAAGTGTCTTCAGTGTATAAATCTCGAAAACTTTCAAATCCCGGCACGAATACACGCATATCCGTCAGTAAACATTGGCGACGGCTCAACGCATTAGCCACTTTATTAGATGCGCCAGATTGATGACGAACCACAAACGTAAATTGCTGGAGAAAAGCGAACCATTTAGCATGTCGAGCCGATAGAGAATCTTGGGTGGCTAGATGCTTCAAAGCTTCGTGGTCAGTATACAAAACAAATTCCCGGTGAAATAAATAATGGCGCCAGTGACGAATAGCACGAACCACAGCATAAAATTCAATATCATATGTACTATAGCGAGAGCACGCACCACTCAACTTCTCACTAAAGTAAGCCACCGGGCGGCCATCTTGGCTCAAAACAGCACCAATGCCAACTTTAGATGCATCACAATGTAGCTCAAATGGAGTCGAAAAATCCGGTAATGCCAAAAGTGGAGCGTGAGTCAACTTCTGTTTGATAAGACGAAAAGTAGAGTCAGCCTCTGGGCTCCAAGAAAAGGTCTTCCCATGCATTGAATCTGTGACAGGGGCCATGATAGAACTGAAGTGTGGTATAAAACGCCTATAGAAAGACGCTAATCCATGGAAGCTACGAACTTCAGTCACTGAAGTTGGTGTTGGCTAATCACGAATAGTAGCAATCTTATGCTCATCAACACTAATACCAGCGGCTGAAATGCAATAGCCCAAAAATAAGACAGATGTTGTAAAAAATGTGCATTTAGCCGGGGCTGCATAAAACTTGTCAGATCGCAATATAAGAAGTACTGCCCGTAGATGTTATAGATGATCATCCTCTGTCTTACTATACACCAAAATATCATCGAAATAAACAACAACACAAGACCCAATTAATGGGCGCAAGGTTTGATTCATCACCCTCATAAATGTACTTGGCGCATTAGAGAGCCCGAAGGGTATAACTAACCACTCAAACAAACCTTCTCGGATTTTGAAAGAGGTCTTCCACTCATCACCGGGCCGAATCCGAATTTGATGGTACCCACTTTTCAAGTCCAATTTGCTGAAAACCACAGCACCACTTAACTGATCTAAAGATCATCTAATCGTGGAATAGGAAAACGGTACCTGATAGTGATCTTATTGATAGCTCGACTATCAACACACATCCACCACTCTTTATCTTTTTTTGGAATGAGCAAAGCGGGGACAGCGCAAGGGCTCAAACTCTCGCGAACATGCCCTTTGCGCAGTAAGTCTTCAACTTGTCGTCGGAGTTCCTCGTGTTCAGCCGGACTCATACGATAATGCGGTCAATTTGGCAATGGTGCTCCGGGCACTAAATCGATTTGATGTTGTATGTCTCTAAGTGGTGGCAAACCTGAAGGTAAAGAGGTGGGAAACACATCTGCAAATTCAGTGATAAGAGAAGAGACTGCGGGAGGAACATTAGACGAATCAGGAATATCACGAGTCACCAACAGAAATGTAATAGGAGCAGTTGCCATTTCACGGATGAAAGCACGACGAGAAAGAAACAAAACTTTGTTTTCTCGTTGAGGTGGTGGTACTGGAGGAATGGAAGGAAACAACATAATCTGAATGCCCGAATAAAGGAAACTGTAAGTGTTGCGACGCCCGTCGTGAAGCACACTACGATCAAATTGCCAGGGACGACCTAATAACAAATGACACGCATCCATAAGCATAATATCACACCACACTGAATCAAAATATTTTTCACGAATAGAAAATGGAACCAGGACTCTACGATCAACAGTAACATTATTCCCTCTCTGCAGCCACGCCAAACTATAAGGCTTTGGGTGTGATTCCGAAGTGAGTTTTAATTTATCAACAGCATCCGCAGCGATGACATTTTCACATGAGCCAGAGTCGATAATAAAGCGACATACCTTACCATTGATCGTACACGTAGATTGGAAAAGGCTATGACGCTGAATTTCATCATCCGTATAACGTGGGGCAAGACATGAATGGCGTAAGAGTAATGTGGGACCGGTATCTCCGGATAAGAGCTCTTCTTGACTATCTTGTTGCTCTTCAGTGTCAAAAATAGGAGGCCCAGAGTACTCCGTATCGTCATGGTCATCAACAAGCAACCCTCGAGCCCCTCCACGTTTAGGACAAGCTGATATACGATGACCGAAGTCACCACAAGAGAAACATGGCCCAGAACGAGTTGCAGGTGGAGCCGCTACAGCCGAGGCAGGACCAAACACTCTTGGTGATGCCGCTGAAGATGGCTCGCGACTGGAAGAAGCACGTACGTCAACACCAGGAGACTGAAAAGATGGACGGCCTTGAGATGGCACAAACGGACTAGAAAGTCGTCGAGCCAACTGGCGCTCAAGGAGAACAGCCTGTTGATGAGCCTCTGAAACCGTGGCGGGGGAAAAAAGGTTGAGAACATCCTGGTATTGGAGGCGAAGGCCGCCGATATAACGAGAAACAAGTTGATCATTTGTTTCAGTTGATTCGGTGCGAACAAGTAACTGATAGAACTCCCCAGTATATGCATCGACTGAACGTGAGCCTTGCCGCAAATTTTGTAGCTTTTGATAAAGTGTACGAGCATAATTATATGGGAGAAATTCCTGCCGAAGTTGATTTGTGAATTTTCTCCACGATGTGAGCGGAGCTTTCCCTTGGCGGACACGGATAGTCTTCACTTGCTGCCACCAAGATGCGGCTCTACCACGAAGACGAGTGGCAACAAGGGCGACACGACGATCATTTGGAACTTGCTTAAATTCAAGAATTTCCTCGACGGAGATCAACCAATCCATAAAGTCTTCGGGCTCCAAACCACCATGAAATTCGGGAAGATCCAATTAAAATTAGATTCCCAAGAACGAGTATCATCTCCGTGATGATTGTGACGTTCCCCCGAGGTTGCGAAGGGATTATCAATAGTGGTTTCGTCATCAGAAGACGTCAGGGACTCCGGACTAAATTCAGGCGGAGCTCGCTCATCACGATGATCGCGATGTCGGGCATTGGCTTGGTTCGTAAGCAACTGGACGATAGTGCTCATCTGTTGTGTGAGTGCATCCAAACGTTGATTTAGAGTGCATCATGGGCTGGATCACGACGCGGCGGCATGATTCAGGACCGACGGCTGGCAATTGGATACCAACTGATGTAGCGCAACATACAAATTTGCCAAGAACACAAAGCAAACTCAAACTTTTATTAAGAAATCTCTATCTCCAAATGATAACAGCACC
>JAYJMF010342254.1:0-12581 GCA_036873715.1 Salvia sclarea
TAGTTGACTTTAGTTGTAGTGGAGTATGGGTCCCACAAAAAAGTATTGTTAAATGTAAAAGTAATGTTAGTGGATAACGGGTCCCACATAAAGTTATTGAAAAGTGTAAAAGTAGTGTAAATAAATATAAAATATGGGTAATAAAGTGGAATAGAGTGTGGGACCATGTCCAAAAATAGGAGTGCATAATCTTTATGGACGTCCCAAAATAGCAAAAAGTGCATTATCTTCGTGGACGGAGGGAGTATTTTGGACAAAAAATACATGAACTTTACACAATTTTGGAATTTGACATAAGTCCAAAGTTTGCCGGGTAATAACTTGATTATCTGGAGCCCGATTAACAATATGAAATTACCGTCAAAAATCTCTCGACGATACCCTTCAATTAGTGTTCGTGTTGTTAGGTTGCAATCAACGAAAATGATTAGAGAACAACTTAAAATTTATTTTCCTGAAAATTTATATCTATATATTTTTATTAGAATTTGGATTTATGTGCCAAGCACCATTATAAATTTATCGTTGAGAGTTTTCTAATGGTAGTTTCAGATCATCAATCAGATTTCGAAAATTTAAGTTATTGGTCAACAAACTTTGGAGTTAGGCTAAATTCCAAAATTTTATAAAGTTTAGCGTATTTTTTTTTTACCAAAATAATGATTTTGGTTAAAAACCAAAATTTTGGCAAAGTTCATGTATTTACAGGCAATTACACCTTAAAATAATGCAAAAAAACTTATGTAAATTTTTTTTTAAGAATAATATTTTTTGTTTTTCAGATATACCGTTTCTAAATTAAATCGGTTCGATTTTGCCAAAAAAAATACCGTCGTATGGTTGGACACACTATGTCCAAATACACCACTCATTACTCAACTATATATCGTCTATATAAACTGCATATTATTATATTTATAAGTAGTAGGTATCATAACTAGCATATGTGACATGTGATATGTGATATGTGATATATCAATGCATTAATTAACAAGTAAGGCTATCCGCAGCAGCAAGCTCCATCTGGAGCTCTCTGCCACTTTTGGAGCTCTTTGTGATATGTGTTATATCAATGCATTAATTAACAGGTAAGGCTATCCGCAGCAGCAAGCTCCATCCGGAGCTCTCTGTCACTTTTTGGAGCTCTGCAAGTTTCTGTCACTTTTTTCCTACAGCAGCAAGCTCCATCCTTGAAGTTCTCTAGTTTAATTTTTATTTTTTTTAATTGTAATTCACAATATTTTAAAAGTGATAATTTTATTCCATAAAATTAAGAAATATTACACTACAATAAAAAAAATACACTAGAATTAAAAAAAATACACTATAATTTTTTTAAAAAAAATACTACACTAAATCCAACCATTCTTCGCCTTGATCATCGCCACATACTCCTCGTGACGTGCCTTCTCATCCAGGGTCATGGTGGAGGTGTCTCTCATCATGATGTGGTAAGCGTTGATCATGTTAAATGAGTCAGCGCTGGCGAAAATGACGGCCGTGTGGAATCGCCGCCGGCGAAATCTTCGTCGCCCAAATTCATGGTGTCCGTGAAATTTTCTCCAAATACTTCCGGGGGGAAGTAAGGCCGGTAGGGCGACGAATCGTCGTTGCGATCCATTTTTTTGAAAAAAAGAGTAATGAAGATGAAAAAAAGAGTAATGAAAAAGTAGAAGACGAGGATGAAGATGAAAATATGGTGTGAAAAATGGGTAAAATGGGGAGTATTTATAGAATTAAAATCTGAATTTTTACAAAATATATATTGAAAATAACGGTCGAAAATCGGCCGATTTTTTTATAAAAAAAACAAAAAAAAAATCAAATTTAAAAACAGAAATTCCTTTGGCCAATGGCACGGTGCCATGTGGCGCGAGTGGGGCGCGTGTGGGGGGGGGGGGGGATGGAGCCGTAGGCTCGACGCTTGCCGGCGCAAGCATGCGCTTGGCAGCGGCAACCGCGCTTGGCAAGCGTGGCGCGTGCGGCCCATGTGCGCTTGCAGAGCGCATGGCTGCGGATAGCCTTACAGAAACGTCAATTGAAGATACATATCGTGTTCAAATAAAATCAAGAAAATATTTGTACCAACAAAATGAAATTCGGGCTCAAACACAATATATATTTCTAAATGCCTTAACGTGCCATGACACAAATATGACTATATTTTCTTTAACTGCTATAATACACGAACTTTACTTATTTTTCAATGGGAAAACTGCAAATTAAATCATAAACTCTCCAATTTGCAATTACAATATGACTTTTGGATTTTTTCAATTAAATACACAAACTTTCAATTTTTTGCAATTAGAACATGGGTGTTATTTTTTCCGGCGAATGAAAAATCGAGTCAGCATCGAATTTATCTGGCGAGGACCTGACGGACGAGATCGGAGAGAGGTTGCTCGTGGGGGATGTGGGTGCCGACTCGATTTTCCGTTCGCCGGAAAAAACACCCATGTTGTAATTGCAAAAAAAATGAAAGTTTGTATATTTAATTGCAAATATCCAAAAGTCATGTTGTAATTATAAATTGGGATAAAGTTCATGATTTAATTTGCAGTTTTTTCTTTTTCAATTAAAATATAGTAATTTACATGTTTTACTAATTAAAATTAACGTGATCCAAAATCGAATATACATGTACTCATGGTGTACAATCATGTAGTGACGACTACACTAAAACTGTCCGAATCGGCTCAGCTCAACGGGTTAACCCGTCCCACCCGCGTTTATGGTTGGGCTAGGCATATGGGTCTCATAGAAAACCAAGCTTTTCTAGCCCTAGCCGTATGGGCTAACCAGACTCGGGTTAGGCCTAACCACTTAATTTGATCTTTTTAATTGACATATCATACTCCCTCCATTCACGAAGAGTGTTCTACTTTTGCCATTTTGAGTGTCCACAAAGAGTGTTCCACTTTCCTTATTTGGCAAAAAGGTGGTGGGACTATTTCTCCACTCACACAATATCATTCACTCTTTATTAAATTCACATGGTGGGGTCATTTCTCCACTCACACAATTCCTTCATTTTTTATTAAAACCCGTGCCGTCTACAAAGTGGAACATTCTTTGTGGACGGTCCACTTTGTGGACGGAGGGAGTATCAAATATACAATATATCACCTTAGTATTAATTACAAATAATCAAACAAGGAATTAAGTTCGAACAATTAGTCATTATGTTTATATAGAACATATACATACATTGATACGCATATATACGGATCGAGGAGAAGACAACTTATTTAAGAAATATTCTACTATAGTTTATGTTCAAAGAGGGATGGTGATTATTTTAATCACCTAAACAATAAGCAAAGAAAAAAACATGAAATAAATCCCATGATTCTTCATTCATGCTATGAAAATTTTGTAATATACATGGTTGTAACCTTGAAAACAAAATCGGAAATAAATTTTTTTATTAGAATACAAGATAAATAGAGCGAGTTTAAGTTTTCGATCTTTTAATAATTTAAGGGAAAATACTTTGTTAAAAAAATTACCATGTATGTTGGTTTGGCCGGCCGGCCCACTGGTATTTTAGTCGCCCGACCTTATTTTCACCGACACGAATACTTTGACAGCTTTATACTACATACATTCGCATGAACATATCCTTATATAGTTATATATATCCCTTCTTCAATTTCAATTGGTAGAAAATGTGAAGTGTCATGTTCTTTTATAGGATAATTATTAGAAGAAAATATTAATGCTTTTTCAAAACTCTATAATTTCTTAAATAATAAAATAGTCTAACAAATTTCATTTGATGAAATGTTGAAAACTAGTCGAATATAAACCAAATGAGACTGAGTCTAGGTCTTTTGGTGGGTTTTAAGAAAACAATGGGAAAAATTATTTTCTCTCTCCCTCCCACACACACTAATTCAAGAAGTCTATTAACAAACCCAACCTCCCAAAAATTGTCTTTATAATTTTGTAGAAAATTTGCATATAATGATATAAATAGCCAAATAGGTTTTACTCTAAAGACATTTATGATGCGAGCTGGAAATGCGAACGGTGCATGTCAAGCCTAACTACTGAAAATAAGTTGATAGTCAGAGAATTTAAAAACAATCAAAAGAAAATCGTACAATATATAAACATATGGGATTATAAATAATTAATAGAGTAATGAGGTTTAATTACCAAAAATCTCCTAAGGCTTATAAAAATTATGTGTTGGAGCTCGTTTGATGAAGCTTAATTGTTAATTAAATGAGTCAAATCAATTAATTACTATGCCGTGAAGTCATGAATTAGCTTGTAATTAAAGTATAAAATTATTAATTTTATTCCCCTTACATATTTATGCTATTAATTATTGACAATTAGTGTATTAAGTCTCTTATTATATCGTGAATGAATTAATTTACGACACCAAATTTTTTGGAATCGGCAATTCTCGACTCAATAACACTCCTACCCAATCGAAGTTATTAGCTCGCTGACCAGGCTTGGGTCAGACTCACCAGCTTAATTTGATCTTGTCAATTTAACATATGTATGGATTGAGGAAAAAGTAATTTTTGTACAAGATAATTCTACTAACGTATATCTACAAATAAAGATGTGGTTATTTTAATCAATAAACAAATTTAAAAAAATATGAAAAAACCCCCCCATCAATTCTTCATTCATATTATGAAAATTTTGAAATATACATAGTTATAACCTTGCAAACAAAATAGAAAATGAAAAATTTATTCTAGAATAGTCCTTCTCTCCACGAAAAAATGTATATTTATTTCTTTTTTGGGTCGTCCATGAAAAATAAGCACATTCTATTTTTGGACATGGATCACACACAAATCTCCCGACTTTTCCCCTTTGCACTACCCGTTTATTTACAGAAAAAACTGTCATGATTCACTACTCTATCTATAATTATTCTTATAATTGTAGGACCTCTTCTCCACTAACTTTACATTCATCATAATTTATTAAAACGTGTGTCGGTAAAGTCTGTGCATATTTTTAGTGGATGGAGTCACGGAGATACGAAGTAAGTACACAATAAAATAGAGTGAATTTAAGTTTTGATCTTTTAAAATTTATAAGGAAAATACTTTTTTTTTCATAAAGATATGTTCAGCAGCCCGATGTCGGGACGAGCAAGCTTTATACACTCACATGAACATATCCTCATATCCCTTCTTCATTTTCAATTGCTAGAAAATGTGAAGTATCATATCCTTATGAAAAAGTAAAACTCATGAATTTGATGTTCAAACCTAAAACGCACAAAGTCGTATATGTTATAGCAATTATTTCCTCTGTCTCATTCATAATGTCTCATTGCTTTTGGGAACGGAGATTAAGGAGCCAAAATTGATGAATGTAAGGTAGTGTGGACCATATGGGATCCACATGCTTTTGTGTATATTTTTTTTGCCAAAAGAGATATGAGACATTATGTGTAGGACAAAACAAAAGAGATAAATGGGACATTATGAATGGGACGAACGGAATATTTGATAAAATACTGATGCTTTTTAAAACTTATAAGTATAATTTCTTAAATAACTAAATAGGTCTTTTTTACGGAACAATTAAATAGGTCTAACAAGTTTCATTTGACGAAAACTACTCGAATAATAATTCAATGAAACTTAGTGTAGATCTTTGGTCTTTTGGTAGGTTTTAAGAAAACAATGGGAAAAATAGTCTCTCTCTCACACACACACACATACACACTCTAAAACAAGACTTAACCCCCCACCAGCCCCTAGAAAAAAAAAAGAACAAGTCGTTATAATTTTGTAGAAAATTGCATATAAAATGTTTTACTCAAAATACATTTATGATGCGAGCCGGAAACGCGAACGGGTGCAGTCTGTCTAGTTACTGAAAATAAGTTGATAGTCGGAGAATTTAATAACAATAAAAAGTCTTACAATATATGAACATATGGGTTATAGACAATGAATGGATAGAGTAATTAGTAATTACCGCAAATCCCCTAAAGCTTAGGTATAAAGAGTTTAGTTGGTTCTTCTTGGACTAGACTCTATAAAAATGTGTTCCAGTTCGCTTGATGAAGCTTGTTAATTAAATGAGTCACATTACTCAGCTTGTAAAGTAGTAGTATAAAATTATCAATTACATATTTGTGCTATTTTTTGTAATGAGTGTATTAAGCCTCTTATTAAACCACTACTAGAAGTTTATTATATACTTCCTTCGTTCGCGACAAGATGTATGCTTATTTCCTTTGTCCGTCCACGAAAATGTTCACTTTTTTTCCTTTTAGACATACATATATAGATCCACAAAGCTTCTCACACATTGTATTCAATACCATTGATGAAAAGTCGCCACTAAATTTGTGGATACTATGAATGAATTAATTTACAACAGCAATTCTTGACTTGGTAACACTCCTACACGATCGAAGTTAGTATCGCTCCAATTCTGATACATACATATGAAAATATTACCTAGATTGAGATTACACAATCAACAACATATTGTTATTATTTCAGAATTCCAAAAAGCAATAAAAAAAACAACAGCTGGTAATGAAGCATCACCACCACTCTTCTCCAACAATGTTATAGAAACGGAGTCTCTTTTTTCCACTCTCTCTGATTATAGCAAACACTTTACAAGTTGAGCTAGCAATCTCTATGTGCACAAATCACACCCCTCCCCACCGCACTCACTGCAGTCGCCGCCGGACGCCTGGATGGTCTTCCCGAACAGCTGGAACGACGTCGCACTCTGCCCGGACGTCGACTGCGCGCTGCCCTGGCTGACCGGCGACACAATGTCCGAGTAGGAGCTCCCAATGCTCAGCACCGTCGACACAGAAATCAGCTCTTGCTCGGCCTCATTATTATTCCTCGGGAGCTCGTGGATCACCGGCGCCGGCAGCATGTTGTGGGGCACAGGTTGTAGAAGGCGGAGCGCCGGGTGTAGATTTTGGGCCACCGGTTGGAGAAGGTTGACCGCCGCCTGGATCTGGGCGCTTGTGGGCGGCGGCGGTTGCCTGGCTCCCTGCATGCCGCCGGCAGGGTATTGAGAGAAGTCGAAGATTGATGGGGTGGTGATTGGAGGAGGCACGGCGTGGCTGTGTAGCAGCCCAGATTCTTGCCAGAATTTGAACCTCTTCGCCGTCGGGAAATCGGGGTGGTCGATTAGTGGTGAGATTGCGACGTATTCCACCTCCCATGGGCTCACATTCTTCATGTTATGCGAGCTCTCCGGATCGTCCCAATTCACCTATACACAACACCCATTTTGTAATACAATTGCTAACAGTATCCACCAATCAAACAAAGGAATGTCGTAGGCATTAAATGATGCATAAAATTGTAAATAGTCCAAAACGTCAATTTCAAGATCTAAATTTCTCATCATTAAAAAGAAAGACCTAATGGCACGTGTGGTGTGGATTACCTGAAGCATGCGCCAGGGTGAGCCGCACCAGATCCCGGCGACGGGAGTCTCCGCGGCGGAGACAACGCCCTGAATCAGCGTCACCCTCGACGCGTCGTCGGTTTCCACCCCCGTTCTCACCTTCATCCCGGGGCTCCACCGCATCCGCAACGACTCCTTCACCTTCTCCGCCATCACAACGAAGTCCGGTGACCCAACCTTGGGGTAATACACCACCTCGAACGGCAAACTCCCCACCGCCCTCTCGATCGCCGCCACCGCCTCACCGGCGTCGCCGCCGAACCTCTCCGCGCGCCTGATCCCCACGAACAGCTCCCCCGTGGATCTCTTCTTCATGAACACCACCGAATCGCCCGCCACGAGGCGCTTCGCGTTCACGAACTTGCTCCAACCCGTCGTCAACAGATGCCGGCGCGGCGTGCCACGGTAGATGTGCCGGAACTCCCATGCATTGTTGTGAGTATCCCTCAGCACCAGGTTCTGCACGGGCGGATCCGCCGCGAAGTTGAGCTGCGGCAGGATCATGTCCGCGCAGAACCTCGGCACCGAGAATCCGCCGCCGTTGTTGGCGTCCGATCGAGTCAGGACCTTCGCGTACACCACGACGTCGTCGTTGTCGCGGACGTGGTCGCGGCCGAGGAGCGGCGGGCGAGGGCCGAGCGGCTGCAGCGGCTGGAGGAGGATCTTCGAGAACACCTGATCGGAGGCAGGATCAGAGAGGAAGCGGACGGAGATGACTTGGCAGGGAATCCACGGCCGCATGAGGGCAAAATTGTAATTAGCGTCCGCGGCGGAGCACTGGTCGAGGTGCCCCTGGGGGAAGTAGTAAACGTAGGCGTTGACTGCGGGGACGCGCACGGAGGCGCCGGCGACCGAGCGCCAGATCGCGGCGTCGACTTCGGGGATGGCGGTTGAGGAGGAAGGCATCGTTGGCGGTGGAGGTGGTGTCTGCATATTTTTTTTGAGAGAGAGAGAGTGTTGTTAGTGACGTAGGAGTGTAGGAGTGCGAGGGAGAGTCAGAAATGCGGGTATTTATAGTGTTGCGAATTTACCCTCCGCATTTGCTTGGAATTACGAGGCATCATAACTGTCTCGTAGTAAAAACAGGGCCCTTCACGCTATTTGTTCCACGCTTCAATTTCACGCTCTACATTTTCTACTATTATTATCTCTACTACGCAAAGAATTACACAAGTGAAATTCGTTTATTCATAAGTGAGTCTGATTTTCTAGTCATTTATACTGTCGGTCGTGCGACGTTGACATACCATTACTAACACAAGCTAATTTAATTATATCCATAATTGCCTCTCAAATCTTGTCATTTTGAGGTGATTTTAAAAAAACTTCATAACAAACCTCTATTATGAAATAAATTGTATCTATACCCTAGATTTCAAATGATACAAAAAGTAAATAGAATTACAATTAGTGACAAGTGGATGGGTTTACTATCATGACTTTTTTCCTAAATTTTGGATTGGTCCATGTCATAAAGTATATTTGTCGGCGTCGCGGTACGTCTCGAATTTTGTCGCATTATGTACAGATCGGTAACGGAATTTTTATTGATTTTCATGATTTACGCGTCAAACAACATTGACACGTAGAGGAGACGCGACATTCTATTCAAACATCATCCATTTGTCGTGTCCGCCGCCATCTGTATAACTTGATTAACACGTGCGTAGAAAAAATACATATATTTTTGTTAATACAAACATTGTGTAAATTATTATCTACAAATTATATTTTTTAAAAAATCATTTTTATATTACACAAATAATTTCAAAATATTTACATTGTGCATTTGTGCTTATTTTTCATATTGGATAGTCATATTAAATATAAATAAAGCGATATTTTGATACTAAAACTATAAAAGGTCACAAAAATAATATTGATCTTGTATTAACTAGTCTAGTGATAGAGTGTCCAATATCCGATGTCAAAAGTCTTAGATTTGGCCTTTAAAATTTTTGGCTAATCGACTACTAAAAATAAATTTTCACATGTTTCATCCATCCACTAAGAATGTAAGAGTTAATACATTCCTAGTAGATACTAAAAATAATACACTCTTGGTGATGGGGAAAAGTATATAACTAAAACCAATATCACCTACATTAGCACACACATATATCATACTCAGATATACATTACCTACCTACAACATAATTTCGATAACAAGATACCCTAAATAGCATTGAGTTTTCCATGGATTAAATTGATGTTTTAATTCCAAATTTTGTTGTTGTAAATATAAAGCCGAAAATAAATCTGGCAAGGTCGCGTGAAGTTCACCGCCTTGTTGGTGCCACGAAGCACAAATCACCTGAAACATGAAGCAAAAAGTGGGAACCAAATATGTCGATGAAATGACAATGGTGCCCCTGCCTTCTAACAGAATATGTCTGGCGTCACGTTTATTTTACTTCGCCAAATCAGCGAAATTACATTTTCACCCACTGGTCGGCTCAACAACCATTAAGACACCTCCACGTGGATCGAAAGCAAACTAAAACTCCCTTTTTTGGGGGTAAAGATATTTAGGAATTGTAACAATTTAAAACATAATCTTCCATTACAATATAATTTGTTTTAATTTTACTGCTCCTGTTAATTTCAGACATTAAAAGAACATACATATATGGAGTAGTAATATTTTCCTGATATATAATGCATGAATCTTTTTGTCAAAAAAGAATATTGAATCTTACATTAGAAAATAATAGGAGAATTAATACTAACACTGCAAATTATTGTCTCCTAATTCCGTCTCAAGAAAAAATTATTACCTCCGAATTTCATTTGTTACTTTATTGAATATATCGACATATGTAACTATTTTATTTTAGTTTGTTACATGTTTCTATGTTATGATTAATTTGTGCAAGTTATATATATACACAACTACATGTACGGTTGGATTTTAGATGTTCATGTTGTGACATTCGTGTGGCAATTAAATGCACAATATCAATGCTGACATACACTTGTTTATAATTATCAAATGTCTAAATCCAACGTATAATCGTGAATTCCATGCTAAACATTAAACATTTAAAATACAGGGTGTGTATTATACCTGGCAATAATCAAGATAAGGCCAGGTTCGATTACATTCAAGTAGTTGACCCTCTTTATTCAAAAAGGACAAATCACAGATTAAATCATCACTGTAACTAAAAAGTAATTAGAATAATCGTGGAATTATCAAAATAACCTTATAGATTGCGTTTTAAGATTTGCAAATCTTATTGCTGATAATGATGAGAAATACAAACTAATATACTCCTTTTGTATCGCAAAATACGCGAAAAAGTAAAATAATTAGCACTACACTTTTGTTACTTATCTACGAAAAAAAAAAAAAGGAAAAAACAATGAGCATCGATATGTAATACTCCTCCGTCCCCTTCTTCTTTGTGCATATTCCTTTTTGGTGTGTCCCTCCCTTCTTGGTGTATTATCTATTTTGGACATTTTTATCACGCACACAACTTTAAATAATATATATTATTATCACCACTTTATACCACTTTTTAACTTTTCTTAATCTCGTGCTAAAAAGAAGTGCACCAAGAAGGAGAGGACGGAGGGAGTATAAAATTAACAGGAAAAGTTATAATTTATTGTTTAGAAAACAAGAAAAAGAGCAATGTATTAACAGGAAACTAAATGAACGTACAATTTTATTACTAATACTCTTATTTTTTACTCGACAAATGAGTGTCCAACACAATTTGCTTTTCACGTCTCATGATTTATACGAGGTTTTACTTTAATACATTGCTCATAGTCATACATGCTCATCCAAAATAAAAATTGTTGATTTCAAATAATATTGTGATATGAGGATGGTACAAATGAATGAATGATTTCAAACTTAATAGATATATACAACAAAATTTTGGTAGAAAGAAAACGTAAATAATTTTATTTTGATATTTTATAGTGTATAAAAAAATAAAAAAGAGTAGAATGGGGAAATAATTATGTGAGTACAACAGGGAAAAGCAGAAGGTACAAACGCAGAAATGGAGCACGGAGAAATCGTGGTATGTTTGACTGATGAATCAGCCCGTTTTTACCTCTTGTTTTTATTTGGAGAGAGTGGCTTTCAACGTTTTCGCTTTTTGTTTGGATATGAGACATGCCAAACAACAGGTTAGTTTGGTGGGATTTCTTCTTTTTCTTTTCTTTTCCTTTTCTTTCATTTTTCAGTTATTTATTTCGAGGGTCTGATACTGTTTTACTGATTTAGAATGATCAAATTCTGGATTAAAATAAGGGAAAAGTTATACTTTTGCACCCAAATTCTGGTCAATTTTCAAATATACTTTACTACTCAAAGAATGTATTGTGCTTTCAAATCTAAAACGTCTCAAATTTTCCATTATCGTAACTAAATTTCACAAGATGTAGTAGTATTAATTAATGATATGGATTTTTCTCTAATACCGTAATTAAACGATCCGCGTGGAATTGAGACCACCAGCTCCACTTTCCAATATCAAAAAAATCGAAGTGTTCTATGTAGATTTGAAAGCGGAAAACACTCTTTAGATACAAAAATTTTATTTTCGATTTTAAATACTACTATCAAATAGACAAACACCTTTGAAATTACAAATATATCTAGATATGGACTTAGAATTCAAATACCTTACTCGTGTCTAAAGGAACTTGACCTATCTAACCCTCTTAGAGATGGACTCGTGTACCCCGTGGGTATACATATACATCTCCCTAATCAAATTTAAAATTTATTCACATTGTACCCTAATTACTCTAAAATATAAAGTGATGTATATATAGCATGATTTTTTTTTGTCTTACCATATAATCTTTTGATTTACATATTTTGGGTAACATTGAAAATATATAGGAGGGAAGAAAACATCAACGAGTACGAGTTTATGAATTGTATAAGTGGAGATGAAAACGGTGGGTTTTAAGTTTTAACCTATAATTCTTTCGAGAACTTCGATTGGTATGGAGTCTTTTAATATTCTAATCCAAATCTGTAAGATCAGATGGGCTATCGAATTGAATCGGTTATCGGTTTTAGTTTATTTTCTTCTTTGAGAAAAGATATATCAACATAGTATGTATACATAGTAGGGGTTATTTTACAATTTTTATGGGTCATTTTGATATTT
>JAYJMF010342294.1:0-12574 GCA_036873715.1 Salvia sclarea
TTTAAATCCAAATATTCTCCATGCTGCTTCACACGGTGAAATATATCTACAGTCGTAGTACATGTTCACCTCATCCACGATTTTTCCTTGTGTTTCTTCCGCATTGCCCCGACAGAAAGATGCAGTTACCCGATCATTGCCTTTATTCACATACTTAAATAAGTACTTTATCGACCTGGATTGGTTGCACCACTCTACATTGATATGAGCTCCATATGTCATTAATAGATACTTGTTATGAGGAACAACATATCTATTATCAAGCAAAACACCATTTTTCAAAACAGTGTGACCATTCTCCCTTCTTCTGTAGCTTGGATAACCATCTTCATCAATATCCGTGGTTTGACAATATTTCTTTGGAAAGTGCTTCGTGCATCTACCATCTGACATGCAAGGAGATTTTTTTCTTACCGTACCACATGGTCCGTGAATCATGAACTCACGAACTGCATTGTAATATAACTCATCGACTGTTTGATCAGGAATCTCAGCTGATATGATCCTATCGATGTCTTCACCAGTTGGATATTTGTTTTCAGCGGATAGGAAAATAAGTATATGGGCATGCGGAAGTCCTCTTTTTTGGAACTCTATCGTGTATATAGCTACATATTGAGAAAATCAATAAATAAGTACCAAATATGGTTTGACAATCCATAATATTTTATATGATGAAAATACGAATGAAATATAAAAATTTGTTGAAATGATTTAAACATACCTGCACGCACTGTTCCAAAAACCTTGTTATGTCGAATATCTTTCATTAACTGGTCTAGCTTCATCTTGAAAACTCGACAAATAATGTCTGGCCTATCTTCTGCCTTCAAGCCACGACTTTGCAAATGTCGCACTATCTCGGGCCATTTCGGATTACATGTGAACGTTATGAACAAATTCGGATATCCCGCCCATCTACATATCGCCATGGCATCTTGGTAATTCTGTATCATATACCGAGCGCCTCCAGTAAAGCTTGATGGCAAAATCACCCTCTTTCCTTGTGTTGCCGGATCATTCTCACCTCTAATAACAGCTTCGCTCAATCCTTTGTACAACTCAGACCGTAAATTTTGTTGATCATTTCGGACATAGTTCAATCTCCAAGCTTCCATCATTGTATAAGCATCAACAACAAACTGCTGAAATAACCTCCTAGAAGATAGAATATGAGATGTTTCACAATCTCTTTCTTGTAAACGATATGTAAAATATTGTTTGAACGTCACATGTTTTTCCTTGGCCGTTTCTTCTTCAGATTGATTTCCCTTCTCCATGTCTTCTTCAGATTGTTTTCCCTTGTCCATGTCTTGAGATTCCTTACTTGGGCTCTCTATATTCTTTTTTGACTTCTTATTTTGAAAAACAAATGGTATATCATCTCTATAACCATCCTCACCACGTGGAAAAAGCAGAGGATATTGGAGAGGCAAATATGAAGGGTGCAACTCATTTATACGCTTCAACCCACCGGCTTTGGATTCAACCACTATATCCCTGTTGCCTAATGATTCATCTAAATCGCCAACTATCAATGCAGCGACTTCTGATGCTGAAGGAAGGTTGTAGGTCCTCCCATCTCCAACCCTGTTGCCTATAAGCCGTAACTTAATCTGTGTTGTATCAGAATTTGTAAGTTTATCGCGAACCATTCGGAATGACTTGACCAGAACATTATTGTTATCCAGCATAGTCATCAATTCTGATACTACCTCGCTGTTGATACTATCAATCTCTTCCATTTTTCTGCATAATACAACGTGATTATTGAATAATAATAATAATAATAATAATAATAATAATAATAATAATAATAAAGATATTTAGATAATTGAAAATTTAAGGGACATACCTTACTGATGATATTCTGTTTAATACTTCATTATCAGTGTCGTATATGTAGAGTTGGGCAAATTTTGGAGTTTCACCATTCTCAGGTACTAAACTACCTATTTTATGGTAGTTTTGTCCACATAGCCTAAAGACTGGTGGTGAACCACCAGTGTTTAAACGTGTGTCAACCTTGCCTCCCATAGATGTAAAACTGAACATGCTGTTAAAGGATCGGATATTCTCTTGAAAGTGTTTGCTTCTTGGATGTCGACCAAATAAAAGATCATTCAGTAATTGCGGAGGCGTTGCAAGCTGTGGAAGTTTGATTTTACCACTAAAGCAACACATAGAGTATGTGGGTATCTTTGGCCTATAATCTTTTCGTTGCCTCTCATCATACCAAAATATTGCTTTGCAAAATTCACATTTATGAATAGGGTCTCCAATATCATAATAGGCTGGAAAAGAATAATTAAAAAAATGAAAGTTAGGACTATATATATGAAAAATATTAAATTGATAATGATAATTACATACTAATTATTGTAGAAGCATTTGTGGACCGTCGGGAATTCTGATTATTTGTCCCCATATCCAAATCTGTTATGTCAATTGGTCTAGACTCAGAAATGGTATGAAAACCATCATTTTCTAATAAATTTGGCCGACCTGACAATGTATAGTGAATTGATGTAAAAATGTTCATATAATATACATGTGAAAATTATAAATAAGCATAATATGTTACTGAACTGTAGACTATTTCAATATATTAATAATATAAAAAGATATAATGTACGTGCAAATCAACTACACTATATACTTTAAACAAAAACCATTAGAAAATATCATTACCCAACAGAAGCAAATCAGCATATCAATTACACTACACAATTACTGTAAACTCAATAATGATAGGGAAAAAAAATCGTAAAAGAAATGAGAGAAAATTATGTTATTTTGGAAGCAACATAATTGATATGATATTTAGAAACAACCACTATATTATTATAAGTAAGTGATACGTTACCGATTGTACTTGACGAAATCTCTTTGCGCTTTCTTGTTACTGTTGATGCTTTTTTAACTTTTTCCATAGTTACAACGGGCTTAGACTTTAAGTCTGATCTACATTACTCCCAAAAAAAATTGATACATTAGAAGACTATTACATAAATAATAAGTAGTCTTATTGTGTCGATCATTAGAAGACTACTGCATTCCACTTCCATCATATAATATTATTGGGTCGATCAATAACTAATTACTAATTGGTAAGATTATACATATACACAACAATACACCAAATCTATTTTATATATAGCTTACATTCTACTGGGTAAGGTTATAAAATCCTTAAACCCATAAATCTATCTATTCTAAAATGATAATTCCTTATCGATCAAAAGTAAAATCCAATAATGTGGAAACAAACTATTGCATTAATCTCTGAAAACAAATTAATGCATTAATCTAGAGATATTTTATCAGTTTAGGTGGCTTTTTATCAAATTTGGAATTATCCTCTATGAATCAATGAAAGAAACAACATGTCTTATTCTTCCCACCTTCTACTATACCCCTTATTATTTTATAGTGAAACCAAATATTCCTAGGAAAAAAGTGGCCAAATAAAATATGAGGCAAGCAAATTATGCTTTAACACAAATAGTTTTGATAAATACGCGTTACACTAAAAACTTAAACTGTAAATTCCGTCTAAATCCTATAAATTGTAGATCAATATAAGGCCGAGTTTTAACACGGATAATAATTCCACAACTGCAATATCATCCCCTATGTATGTAATACTATAACTAAATTTGAAAATTTGTATGAGACGTAGTAATTAGGAACTCTTCAGCAATTTCATAATAATGGCACTCACTTGGGCATATGTAAGTGAATTAACAATATAGAATACACAAAGGCATGATAACCTCGGATCCGAAGAACTAAAATAAATTCTTAAAAAAATAACTAACCTCAGTAATGTGGAGATATTATGAACGAACTAATTATTGCAGCACATCTCTGTATGCAAGTGTTGATATCCACCGATTCGACGTATCAAAACAAACTTTGATTTTGTGTGTTTTGCTATTATATCTCCACACCAAGAGTCTGTTCTTATTCAAAACATTTGTAAATTATTGATAAAAAAAGACTATCCAATATTATAGAAGAAGTCCACATTATTCATGGAAATCAACTATATAAGAGAAATCAAGTTGAAAGAATTATGGTACAATACAAATCTATTGGTTTGATTATATATTGCTTTATTCACTTCCTTAATTAGTACGAAAGATAGGCCATCATATATAGTTTTTTTTTCCATATATGTCCAATTTATCCTAAGTATGGTATTAAAAAGTTAAGACTCGGCCTTCTTCTATAATTCCCGATTCCGCTCATCTGCTATAAATCTTTATTCGGCCTTTTTCTGGGAGGAGCTTAATTGATGAGATTGGATTTGAATTGAAACCATTCTTAATTTCGCTTATTTCTTAGTGCAACTTGAACTAATTAATTGTTCATATTTGATGGCCCTCAGCCTTGTGTTACAATTAAGGGCCAAATTCAGCCCAAATGAAATAAAAGGAAATTTATATTAAAAAAAAAAAAAAAGCTATTGTCTAAACTTTAATGGCCCTCATACTTGTGTTACAATTAAGGCCCAAATTCAGCCCAATTGAAATAAAAAGAAATTTACATAAAAAAATTACTATAAAATAGAAGGAATTATAAAATCAAAGATAAATAATATACAATTATTTGCAAAAGGAAGTAGATTTTGATACTTTTGTTATTTTTAATTTGAAAACTATTTGTAAATTATATTATTTGGCTATTTATGTTATTATGATACCTTGTACCTTAATATATTGAAAGTATATTTGATTTGTATTTATAAACCTAATTCTATCACACGAATTTTTAATATTATGGATCAAAGTTTCCCAATTTGGGTGCCAACTAATTAATATATGATTGTAAGATAAACTATGATTTTAATATTAATTTGTGTTCTAAATATGCCAATGTCTATCTATTTGATGTATTCGGCTTTCTCCCTCTGCCATATATGCCCATAATAGATGCATAAAAAAAATAAAAAGCTTCTGAAGATACAATCCATAAACAAAACAAATAACTTCATTATCAAAAATCTGAATCCATATGAAAGCTTCTCAAAATACAAACCATAATCAAACCAAAAAAAAACATACTGATACTACCAAAAGGTGGTTTATTCCAAGCTATTATTCTCAATAAAAAAAACCAAGCACCATTCACTCTTTCTCCACCTTAACAACCACCATTTTGAACTTCTTCGAATTCACCGAGGAAAATTGATCATCTAAGTTTCTCTTCACCGAGCCAGTGTCGGAATTCTCGGCCGTCACACCAATGGTATGTGTTCCGTCAGGTGAACAGTATATTGGCTTCTCAAACGAACCATGCGTTTCATCGGCAAAATCTGAACTTGCAAGAATTGTGATCAAATCTGGTTCGCCACACTTTTTGAAATAAGAAAACAAAAAAATGTACTTAGTAATAAATAGTTAAATAAAACAATAACAATTCATTTCAAATAGACAACATTAAAATCATTACACATAACCATTTAAAACAATTCAAAGACGTACCTCATTTGACTGAAGCTCCATGCCACTATATTTTGAAATTGTATCAGGATCCGAGTTGATTGCGACAACATTAAAGGGCTGGCCATATAGGTAATCCTGCTTAACATTAATTTTGAACATAACCTCCCGATCACAAATTAAGGTGATTTCACTTGGAATGTCGCCACTCTCTTTGCCCTACATAATAATTAACTTATTTTTCATATAAATCATTCAAAAAGACAGACAAAAAAAAGGCAGATCAACCATTTTAAAGTACAAACTCACATTAATGTTGGCATCCCTTAGTTCTGTAGCAGATTTTCCTATCAGCTCGACACATTCTTTGTTCCATAGCAGAAATAGTGCATCCCCAGTTTCATCAGACATACGTAATATCAATTTGTACCTTAGGTTTCCAGTTGCATCAGACAGACTACATTTGTCACAAACTAATTTATCGCCAACTCTAGAGACCTTTTTTGAACAACGAACGCATGACAAATAATACCACCCCCCCTTTGCAGTAATCGAATCGATCCTCCCATAGATCCAAAAGCTCCCGACCTACAATTAAAAAATATGATTAATTGGGATAGGAACGGTGGCATGAAATCAATTGCTATAAACATACAAATAAATAATAAAGAAAAATCAAAAGTTAATCAACCTGTTTTTCTTCCAGCAAGGATTTTATGGTGATCAATCTGCTTTGGCCACTAATTAACTCATCTTCAACACGATTGCCAGTTATTGCAGATTATGACGACGAAGAACCACCAAGTTCATCGGTTTTCGCCAACAAACTGAAGGTTACATTACAATGCAAGTGAGGTATATTTTTAAAATGTCGAAATATGTAAAGATAAAATTGCCACGTCGAATGGATGTAGATATGACACCTAAAAGTTACCTTTTCTTGAAATCATATATCTCTTGAGTATTGGTGTTCAACAACATATTGGTTATATGAAATGTGTTGCATATACAAACCTGATCTGAACATGTATAAAAAATATTATTATAGAATACATAGTTTTATCATATCATAAAGCGTAAAAGTATATATAAAAGAGGGTGATTCTATTCATTTTAAAAGATTTTAACGTACTATTATAAACTCGGGCGCGGCATAGTTGAAGGATCATTATGATCGGATGTTTCGATTTCTCTAGCCAAAATGCTTGAATTTCATCCCCTGCGCCTCCCCAAAGAGTGCATTTGATCTTATCCCCCCTAAATTGTTAAATAAAAACATTAGATGATAATATTATTTGAATTCAAAATTCCGCCATTAAATATTCCTCTATTTTCTGCAATCAATACTACTCAGCACAAACAAATGCACATATATGATATATTAAAACAATATTCTCAAATGATAGATGAGTACGTACTCAATATTTTTTAAATAGACGTCCACCAAATGAGTGGTGCGGCCACTTATCTTCTTATCATGACGATCACCAACGTAGTCAACCTTGCCAATTACATCTACAGAAAAAACAGAATATATTGATCAAGTATTAGATACTTTACATCGCATGGTGTATATTTGTGAAATATCATACTAAAATAAAAAACATTACCAAATAAAATGCTTTCATCTATTTGTGTTGGATCAGCGAGAGTATCGAATCGACGGAAGTCAAAAATATACGATGGGAAGTTCTCATCGTATATTTGAACAACTCGGGTTTTCGGGGTCGCCATGAGTTTGAAGACATTGGCAGTAGTCTTAAACCGCATGTTATTAAACTGGACTTTGACATGTTGGAGAGCATACAGGTTACCTGTCTCAAACTCGATGTTCAACCTCTGATACTCATTGCGTGTTATTGACGTATGAATGCGATCGCCACTTCTGTCGTGGCAAACTAACTCATAAGATGAAGCTCCGTTCCTATTGTCATACGATGGCATCCGATAAAATCTGACAACACGAAGTTTCAAGACCAAATTGGCTTTAGAATGACCAGAGTCTTGAATATTTTTTATTAAGCTGAAAAATGGCGCCATCATGATTTGAGTAGTGGATGAGAGTAGTGAGACAATGTAATGTGTTCAATGGGGAATAGTTGATTTGAAAATGAGTTTTTCATAAACAATTTATATACAACAAAGTAGAACGATAATAAAGGAAAGATAACAAAATTTATGCAATCTTACACCCATAAATCATCTTCCATGAATGAAATCCATTGCAGAAACAAGAGTTTCAAAATTTAATTAATTATTATGAATTTAATATTAGTAATTATGAATTTAATATTAGTATTTTTTTTAAAGGCAAAAACACTTACCATATATACGGAATCCGGTTCCGTTATTAGATATTATATGATATGATGTGCCAATTCAATTTAAAATAAGATTAATCATTAATATTTACAAAAATGTGAAAATGACAAAAATATCCAATTATGTATGTACATAATAAGTAGAAATAACATTACCCAAAAAAATGTTAATTAAACGTGGGACATGTCTAAGAAATACCTAATTTTCTGCTGGAAGAAATGGGAAATTCCTAGGCATCAACTGCCCAAATTAATTAAGCCATACGAAGAGATCCACTGTAGAGATTGTATGATCAACAAGTAGTTAATCATAGCAACACAAGAAATTTAACTGAAAACGGCGTTTCTAATGATCGGTTCAAAATACAGTGTCCCACTGTAGATTGTTATTTCAATAATTATAATATAATATAATATAATATAATGCATCGTAATTACTCCTTCCTATTTTTATTACATGTGATTGTCATTCTTATAGTAGAGTGTCATAATTAACCTCATCAATTAATAGAGTAATTAGTTTATTCACTCTCTAGTTTTGAATGGAGTTTTTTGATGGTTCGATTCTTATCCCCTCCTTATATTCATAAATAAAGTTAATTTGGGTACAAATCAAATTTATTAGTATGTATGCAATAGCTTAGGACGAAATATAATATGCGATTGTTATTGGATGCTTGCAGCAAAGGTGAAGACATCATTTCACTTAAAAATCAAGATTTAAGAGAGTTTTTCTCTCCTTCAGGACAAAAGGTTGTTGAAGGCATCAATGGATACGTTGCTTCCGGAAAAGAAAAAAGGTCAAATAAAATGATTTGAAAAGCTCCAGACACTGCGCCCCAGTTGACTCTTTTAATCGAGGCAAATGTGAAAATAATATTATTTAAATATTTATTGGAAATTAATTAGAAATCCAATTAAGACAATAATTTGCCAAATATGTGCGAAGAATTCACAGAATTCTTAGATGGGATCATTTTATTCTTTTTCTTTCATCTCCCATGCATATTCTCACTAATGTTATCTTGAACTATGTTACATTCAGAGCAAACCTCAAATCCTCATCTTTGTTGATTCTCTCTCTCTCCAGTCTACATCCAATGTGATATATATATCTTCAACAAACTCATATATATTCCTTGATTTGGATCTCGAATGAAGAAATCTCAATTAAAAAGGTGCAGTGAAAGAAAATACAATCCACTTCTTCATACATGCCCATGAAGATGCCCATTCAGCCATTTCATATTTCAGGCCAACAAAAAAAGTATCCAACACGTAAATCGGCCAATACGACTTCACAACAAACATATGTCCTAATTACATATTGTATTTATTTAAGTACTATAGTTGGCTCCCTAAAACCTCGTTCGGAAATATAGAAAAAATCATTTTGATTGTAAACCAAATAAAGGTCATGTGTTTCTTTGAAAAGGTGAGAATAACTGCATTTTTCATTATAACCGTTTCTAAAATAAAACTGCAAAACCTAGCTTCACGGTTGGGTCTTATTTATTTTGCTGCCCCCTATTTTTGCAGGGTAGAAAATATTCATACAACAGGTCCAAAAAGTACTTTGAAGATATGGACATCGGTTGTCTCATCGTCGTGGTAAGCGCTGTAGTAGAACGTCTTGAAAACCGACAAAAACGTGTGCTTGATGCTCCTGTCGACGCCGCCTTCGTTTTCTTCAAGCAGTACTAACTTCACCAACACCTGCATATCTTGTTCTAGTTCCTTATCCTTTATGCTCCCTTCCACAATTTCTAGCGTCTGCATGTACGATTTGAGCTAAGAATAAATTGCAACACATGTATATGTTCTTGTAAGCTTTAGCCCTAGCTTCACTTGATTTAGGATAAAAAGAGTTAATTTACAAGGTTTTGGTCGTGAGTTATAGATAAAGTAGCTAGCTAGGATGAATTCACAGATAAAAAAAGTATTTTAATAGTGAATTGTTTAGGCAAATTTAATTATGTTCAATTCACCACTAACAATCTTTTTAGTCTTTATCAATATAGGCAAAATGGGGCAATTTACAACGAATCTATGTTTAGTTGTGAATTCCTCCTAAAAAAATGGCAACTCACGAATAGTTTAGTTGTGAATTGCCATATCTTTGGTGGAATCACGACGGTGAAAAATATTACTCCCTCCTTCCCAACTAGCTTGAGTCGTATTCCTTTTTTAGCCGTCCCAACTAGCACAATTTTAAATAATATATATTACAATCATCACTTAACACTACTTTTTAACTCCTTAAATCCCGTGCCCAAAAATTATGCCCCAAGATAGCTAGGACGGGGGGAGTATGATTGAATTATAGCCTTTTCAGGTTAATGAATAATTTTTATATTTACTATATTAAAGTGGCTATTTTATTAGTTCACTCGTAACTGTAACCTTTTTATCTGGAATTTGGCTGAGGCGCTTGCAGATTTTGTTAGTGAGGGTGGAAAGAGTCGTGTATTCAGGGTGCAACAATATGTCTTCGTTGAAGGCGATGTGACCGGCGCAGATGTTGAGCGTGTTGGCTACGAGCACCGCGTCTTCCCCGCCGTTTCCCTCCCCTTGCTGCACTTTCATGAACCATTGGCTCCACTGATCATCAATTTCATCAAACAAACCCCAAAAATTGAGTATTTCCCATCATTCATTTATGTTCTATAGAAAAAATTATGTTACAATGTTTGTGCAGTAATGTGGATAAAAAATTTGGATATATCTAGATGTACGGTACATCCACTTGAATTCAAATTAATTAGAAATTAATAATTACTCCCTGGTTAGGATTTATTGACCATAATGCGGATGTGATAGAGTATGACTAGTGCATGTATTTTGGACTCACAATATTTTTCAGTTGATGGCGAGTGTATGTGTCGAATTCGTCTAGAAGTTGCTGGAAGGTTGTCAGCAGAGTCCCAGCCAATCCTTGATCTTTCACAGCACTAGAAGTTTATTTGAAAATGAATAATAACAATTAAATGCAGTTTACGGATAAAATTAATGCACTTTACACATTAAGTTAATGCACTATCGGCTCTGATAAAAAAAAAAAAAAAATATACTACATCAATAATATAGTCGTTAATTGTGCAGTAATTATACACGTAAAACACATAAACTTTATACGTAAAGTGCATTAGTTTGTAGTTTCGTATTGAAAGATAGTTTATTTGATCTCTTTCCTAATAAATGATATACATACCTTATTTCATCGAGGAGGCCGTCGAAATAATGTCTGATTTGTGATGAAAGTGCAGCCTTTGTAGCGCCATCGATAACAAATGAAGTAATCATCTTAGAAACAATTTGGGTTTTGGCCCACACAAGCCTCTCTTGACTTCTCTCTGGTTCGAACATGGTTGCTGCGGCCAGAAAGTAAGAGCGAAGCAACTCTCTTTTGCTTATCCCGAATTCACCAACACTACTTTTGTGATACCATCTGCTCACAAATAAACAAAATTGCATGTAAGATATTATTCAAAATACCGATGCAGAAAAAGGTTATAATATATGTCACACATACTCTTGCATATAAATCCATTCGAGCTGATGTTGCGCTTGGCATTTGTCGAAGTCCAATATGGCAAGCTCTTTGTATGTGTCATTGCTGATTTCTGGCATCCTGTGTATATGAGTTACATATAGAATCATCCATTTTATTTATCAAAATATTTTCTTTTAATGTTTTATTGGGGTGATGTTGAATTTTGTTGATTAACCTGTAGAAGACCTTGCCAATCCATACATCGGCAGATGCAGCATAATGTTGTAGATAATATGCAGCCTCAACTCGGGGCAGGGTGGCATACCATGGCATCTTCAACCCGAGTTTAACCTATTAAAGTATGTAAGGATATATAATGAGAAACCAACGCAAAAAAATAAAGAAAATAAATAAATGAGGTTAATAAAAAATTTTAAAGTTCAAGATTATATATTAGGTCGTAGAGTCATGTTCATACGGGAAAATAAGAAATAAATGATAATAATTTTTTATAATGCGCTTCTAGCAAAGTCGTCCAAAAGGGGAGTAATAAATTAAATGAGATGTCAATATATTAATTTTTTTTTAAATTGATAAAACAATAGAATACTTTTTTTTAATTTGGAGTCTGAAGTAACATGTAAGATATAGTAGTAATTAATTAATAACCTCATCTATTAAGTGGTCAGATATAACCCATTTTTCTTGAAATTGGTTGTTGGCTAATTTTTCTTGTAAAAAATTAAAGGCAAATTTAGTGGCTTCATCAAGAATGTCTTCTCCTGGAAATCGCAGCTGAGCAGCCCTGTAGAGATTGTATATTGGAGATGCAGACTCGACCATTTGACCATCGTAGCAAGAAAACTTTCCATCTGGCTGCTTGAAATGATTAAGCGCACCTAATCAAGAGAATTAAACCTTGTTACTATTAATCTTTTTTTTTTTTTGAAATATTTATATCAAACATAATTTTATATTCTAATAATTAAACACGATATGTCATAAACGTTGGGAATAAAATAAATTTCCCATAAAAAAAATAAATATATATACTTGGGTCTACGTTGTATCCGTGCATTTTAAGAAGCCTTATGCCCATGGATGTGTCATCAATATCGCAGAATTCCGAATCTCGCCCACTGAAAACGCCGTTTTCTGTCCAAACGCTGTGGTCCAAAAAAGTAGACATTAATGAGAGTATTGAAGGCTACATCAATTATTCTCTATAAGGGAAAATTAATACTCCCTCCGTCCACGAAGAGTGTTCCACTTTTGCCATTTTGGGTGTCCACAAAGAGTGTTCCACTTTCCTT
>JAYJMF010342325.1:0-12573 GCA_036873715.1 Salvia sclarea
TATTATTATTATTATTATTATTATTATTATTATTATTATTATTATTATTATTATTATTATTACTACTACTACTACTATATATTTACTAGTCTACTAGACACATGAAATTATCTTTTTATTTTTATTTTTATTTTTATTTTTATTTTTGACACATAAAGTTCTAAACTCTTGGGCACATGCACGGAGTCCTTCTTGACTATGAATAATAAAAACAGTCTTTCTTCAATATGAGACAATTCAAAAATAATTTAATTAATAGAAGTCGATAGCCGCTACTTGAGAGAATATGGTCTAGCTAAACTTCACTCAAGCATAATATAGTATGCAATTAATCAGAAATTGCATTAAAAATATTATATGACAAACTCGACCTATAAAATATTGATGGAATTCGAATTTGAATTCGAAATATTTCAACTTTAAACATGTGCACTCTCTATCAATAGCTAGATCATTTCCAAAAAAAAAAAACAATACGATAGTAGGAATGAAGGTAGAGCTCTACCAGCAATTAATTAGGTCATCTTCAATTAATTATATGTCACAACTCAAACATATATAATATAATGTCTTGATATGATTAAAATATACAATTAACTAAAATTGACACTTTTAGAGAATTCGGCCAAACACCTTTACCTCCATCTACATTTAACAAACTATTGCTTTGATTGAATAGTATAACATTTGTCAAAGGTCGTCTTAATTGGTCGTTAATTAATTGTTTCAAACCTACCTAATACTTTTATTCAAGAATTTTAATTGATAAAGAAGAGAAACTTTTAGCCGCTAAATACCAAATGTTGCATTATATATCTAGTTGTGTTTTTTTATCGAGACTGAGATTTCAAACTTCCTTCACTAATCCTATTAATTATATGTATTTGTCTTTATCTAGCCCTTTGAAATCTATTTATTTATGTTGATGAATTATTTCTTGGAAACCTGCATCCTATATCGAGTACAATTTTTAAGTTATTGAATGAGAAGTCAAGGATATAAGTGAGTAAAATAATTAGATAGTAACTAACTAAACTATATCTATTATCAAAATTTCATATTTGTGGGGAAAAAAACACAATTAGTTCCAAAAGAAAAATTGTTTTTGTGGGGTTTCATTATTACAAGCTATTTTATGAGAGCTAAGTCTCGACTTAGAGTTCGTCATTTGTACGTATCTTAATGACTATCGATTTACTTTTTATGTGTGATTTTTAAACTATTATATATGGAATTGCGTCATCTTTCCCATCATTACCAAAAAAAATAAATCATTTATTTCTTAGTTTACCATAAATTAATCAACATTCAAAACATCACTTCGTTTTTTTTATCAAAGAACCAAACTTTATTTTCTTGATCGACTTATGTTTGGCCATACATATTTGACATTCTAGATAAATAATTGAACAATTCAAACCTCTATCTGTTTTTCTGCCACCTGGGACATATATAGCACTATCACAATAAAATAGTGATACACTAATGTTATATAAATGTATACATACAATTGTAATATCAAGGTATATAGCTCATATATATGGAATATTTGTGTATGTCCAACTTTTTCTAATTTCTAAGCATAATTGTCCAAATCATGACAAAAAAAAATTCAAGAGTGTGGGGGCAGCAGGAGTTGAGAATTTCATGGCATAAATACGAAGATAGAATCGAACCTATTTTCATGACATTAAATTATTATTTTTTTGTGTTTTAAAAAATGAATTAATTTCTTTGCTGGCTGACATGTGCACTCTATGGATAAAACGACTCCACATTGCTATAAAATAACTATCTTCTTTAATTTTATGTGGCTTGGCATTATTCATCACATAACAATTATTTAATTAATGCTTCTAATTATTATCGATAGATTTTTTGTTGGACAACCGCATTATATACATAATACATGACAATCCATTTTCTAAAATTAGAATTTAAATTTATTTTCATTCTTTTGATTGTGAAGATCTATAACGAATGTATCACTTCAATTGATGAATTAATTATCTGAAGGTCGAAAATGCAATAACTTTATAGGTCAGTGCAATATTCTCACAACTCTTCAAAGATGCAGTTTACATTATAATGAACCCTTTTATTTTATATAATATATTAAGGTTTTGCTTCAATACTTAAATAATTGTAAGGTTATATCTCATGCTCAACCGTATCCTTTACTCAGGCATAAATTAATGATTGTGAACGATTCTCATTATTCTTTCCTTAATTTATGGAAAAGAGATCTCAAAAGGATAAAGCATTTAAGGTAACTTATTTTCACAAAAGTTGCAAATTGAAGGATTCATGATTAAATCTATCACAAACATTAGCGATTTATCGATTCTATCGCAGGATTTCCATCTTGTATCAATTCCAATTTTATCAATTGTTTTTTAATGATTTGTTTCTTAAACATAAGAATGTGAAAATATAAAATTTATTATTTTGGGCGCAATGACAAATCACCATTCTACACGTCATGATTTTTAGATCTCAAAGAAAACTCCAATAATAGAATTGATACAAATTTAAAAGTTGGAATATGATGATTAATAAATCACTAAACATCAAAATCGATTGCAGGATTAACTAATAATTTTGCATGTCAGAAATTAAATAATAAGTCCAAGTAGGTCGGCTAATCGGAGAGTACAAATTTGGGAATTTAGGTCTTTGAAATTGGGCCTAGCTCTATGTTTTCTTGATTAAGGCCGAAATTAAATTTGACCAAATTATTTTAAACTCATTCTCTTCTCGTGGACTTATATTCTATTTTTTTTTTTATTCTTTTGTTTAATGTCACGCATTGTTAGCAACAATATTATTGAAAGTATATTTTTCTAGAACTAAGTAAGTAGTGATATCTTATAGTATATGATTATACTTCGTGAATCAAATATAAATTCAATATATTTTTTATTTTATTAAGTTGATGGGGAGATTGAAATTCATACTATGATCTCACATTAATTCTTACAAATGAAACTATGAGATTGAGTTTGTTCCTTCTTCTTTTTTGGTTATTTTTCAATTACTCGATAATCGTAGAGATATTTATCTTCTTTAAGCTTTTTGAAGAAATAGTTAGCTCGCCTAAGATAAACCTACTGAAACAACTTTATTTTGAACTTTTAGTAGAGTTTCTGTTAAAATAATGCATCTATAAGATAATTCAATATTTTACTTGATTAAATTGAGAAGCAATGGCCATAATTGAATTTAATGCATCTTTTGTAATACATTGTTCATGATATCCAATTTATATATATTACAATAATGTATCTATAAGATAATGTATACTAGTTTATAGCAATTGTTAGACCATGTCAGACCGTCTAACGGGTCAAAATCCGACATACGAACGAAGATTCAAATCCGGACACCATCAACCACTAGCAAAATTACAAATACATACCACTAAATGCGATTCTCGTATACTGTCTGACGAATTTTGACCCGTTACGACACAATATTTTGCAAATTAATATATATTTATTCAATGCATATTAGTTAGAAGTAGCTGTCACCTTATGTGTGAAGCTTGAGTTTTTCTCTCTAGAGTTTATTAATTCCGGCTTCACATTATTGACTCTTATTTTTCCGCAATTTCAGCATCTTTCATTTCAATAATCATCAATTTCTAGAAACTATATGTAAACACTCTTTCTATATTAAAATTAAACAATAATCATTTTTAAAGGTTTATGGTTTGCTTACACGGTCCATGTATCATACTAGTAATTATGTTGGATTTGGTAGGAAAGTAAAGTTGTCTTATTTCGATCGATTAAAAATCAACAAAATAAGCAAAACTTATGAAAAAAAAATGAAGGTTTTCTTCTCTTCACAAGCTAAATACCACAGATCTCGACTAGGCCGAAAACACCGATGTTTTCTTTACCGTCTCCGACGGCTCTGCTTCTCTCCCGACGTACGAAAAAACCCTAAATCCGACGTCGTAAAAATACACAAAAACATACGACAACAGATTCTGATATATAGAGCAGACAAAAATACATCTGCCCTTATGTTTTTCATTAATGAAATTATACACCTATATGTGTGACAATCTTCTTTTTTTCCTTTTTTTCGAGTTTTTCTCCACCCTAAAACAATCGAAAAACAAACGAAAAAACGCAAAAAAATACGAAAAAACCCGACGGGAGGCACGAGTTTCACGCGTGTGGCTTTCTATCGTCTTAGCGAGCACAGTTTTCGCAAGTAATATAATTGTGTAGGGAGTGCACCTTGGACTCGTGCGAGCTTGCACGAGTGCTCGCTGAAGAGCTGATACGTCGGCTGCCTCTTCCACGGGATGATCCCGAAGTCGTCGTTGGACTCCTCCATCCCTTCCACCAGGAACTGCCAGACGAGGGACCCCGCGCCCGACTTGTTCCTCACGGAGGATTTATACATGATGTCGAGGATGACCTTGTAGAATCGATCCCGTTGGGCCGGAGTGAAGTCCGGGTTCTCCGTGGATAGCCCGAACTCCGTGAACATCACGGGCTTCTTCAGCTCCTTGTCGCCGTCTTCGATGTGGGAGATCATCCATTTCGTGACGAACTTCAGTTTGTACTCGAAATCGGGATTGTGTGTCCTACAAAATTGGATATGATACAACAAATCAAGAAATCAATAATTTCGGCCTCATTTTCAAACTTTTGCAAATAAAAATCAAATCTTTATAGTACTTTTTTACAGTTGGGGCTTCTCTAAATTTGTTTTCCAGTGATCCCAAATGAAATTTTTGACTATGTTAATAGATCATACATAACAAAACTGAGCATTCATAAAGAAATCATTTAGTTCAATCGAAAAGTTTGATAGGCATGTAGATAGGCAGCTCACCAGTGATCAGGGTAGATATGAACCGACGCAAAATCAACGGTCGAGATCTTCGAATTGCGGATGAAATCAGTCCCAACATCAGATGCCCAGATCTCGGGATTGACAGTCAGTCGTTTCGGGCTTTTAGGTCCGTAAAAACCTTCAAGGCCCACAGTGAGCAGATGGTTCCGGTCGATTTCTTTTATAAAAGTCGACATTTCTTCTATCCAATCCTGCAGTTATATGAGATACAGTTACCACACAGAAATAGAATCATGTAGAAAAATAACTGATATAACAGCTCGTTTTCATTTCAAAAGTTGGAAGATACAAAAGATACGATCTTTACACGCTCGATCAAGAGAGACATGAGAGATAAAATTGTGAAAACAAGTGAGACGAGGAATTTGCCATTTACCTGAAGTGTATCACCAGATTTATCGGTTATGCAGCGGGGTTCGTTGATTAGCTCCCATCCAAAGATAGTTGGGTCGTCCCTGTATTCGACTCCAGTTAATGTGTTCCTCCTTGTTAGAACAGTCTGCCAAAAAACGAGAAATTCAAATGCGTTATTAATATTCATATCTTAGAGAGAAAAAAAAGACACCTAATGTATTCATCAACGAAACGAGAAGGGGCGCGACTTTCATCTAATTAATGACACCTGGAAATTGTTATCGTGCTCAAAGAGTAAGTTACTAAACACATTTACTACCATTTCTTACTCAACACGGGTTATCACGGATTTATCAGAATCGTTAGTGCTCGTATCCTAGAAGCTAAGACAAGAGTTTCCAAGCACAAAACCCGGAGATAAAACAGCAAGAATACCTTAACATAATGCTTGAAGTAGCGTCGAATAGATGGGTCATAAAAGAAGGAATCATTCGAAGAACTCAAACCGACACCTTCTTCCCACGCCCACTTCACATATTGCGTCTTTCCACCATAAGCTTGCAAGTTATTTACCAAGCACAGCATTAGCCTTATTCCGTATCTTCTCGATTCTGCAATCACATAATCTAAGGCCTGCGATGATATATGCAATCATCAGATCACACTAACAAGAAAAGGGATACTAGTAATAAATGACAATCTTTGATAGGTAAAACCAACATACTAAATCAAGATCAATCAAATAATTGTACAAAGAGACACATACTAGAATTAATTCGAGATCTCAATCTACCAATTCCTTCCTTCAAGTTGAACTAAATAATGGAACTTTTCATGTAACAAAAACTCGAATTAGAACATAGCAATACAAACTTAAACCAAGAGATTTACACACTACTCCTCATCCAAATGATACAATCATTAAACAAGCATAAACTAAATTAGAAACAATGCATTAGACAACGATCAATTAGCAAGAAAACACTATAAACTATCCACAACCAAAGCTCCACAAAGCAATCAATACAAAGACTCAAATTAGCAAGAAAACAAATTCAGCACCTCAAAAACACTAGATTCAACAATCTCTCCATAAACACAAACAAGGGCTTACCCTAAACACCCTCTCATCGAATCGGCCGGGGGTGATTTGGAGAGCATTGTATTCACCATCATTAAAAGCCCAAGTCCTGCACACAGTGAGCCCCATTCTTGCACCAGTCTGCAGCATTTCCCTAACCTTCCCTCTCCTAAATTCATCAGCAGCATGATCCATCATCCAATAAGAATTCCACCCATTGAAATAGAAGGGCCTACCATCAACTATGAACTGGGTCCCATTCCTCTCCACAAAGCTCAATTTTGCATCACCATGGATGTTGATCCACAAATCCCCAAATGAGAGGTATATGAAAGCCACACATGATGCAAATCCAACAATGGGGTAAAGCACCCCATTCCCCCCAAACATCTTGCTCTTAACCATTAAAACACAAACACCCCCCAAATTAGGAAAAAGAAGCTAAAAATCCAATCTTTGAGCCCTAAATCAACAAAACAGCTCACAACATAAGGCGCCAAGATGAGATAATCCCTTTTCCAGCCGCAATTATGGAAAATCCCTACAAAATAAGCACTCCCAAAATTGGAATTTATTGATGTTTTGGATCTATTCTCTTACTGAATGAGATCCCCTTCTCTACCATAAAAGGGTATTTCAAGAATCAGTCGAGAGAGAGAAGCCCAAGTCCAAAGAAACATCAATGAGGCTTCAAATTTCAGTTACCCAAAACAGAAAACTGCATCATGAGAGTGATTGCAGAAAAGCAGGGCACTGTGTGTGTGTGTGTGTGTGTGTGCGTGTGTGTGTCCTTTCAATGATGCAAGTGTTAGCAGAGTTGATTTGAGGATTTGGGAGTGAGTGAGAAATTAGGGAAAAAAGGGAAGCTTATATATACAATACAAAATTGGTAAAGATTTTTACGAAAAAATCTTTAATGAAGATGAAGGTGGAATGTTGGTATCAAATGCATTTGCCAGATTAGATCTGGGATCATAATTTCAGACTTTTCTTGAGATTTAATAATGATAGAATTTTACAGTCGTATACTTACGAAATCAATAAAATACAATTAAAATGGGCCATTTCTCAATTAGGCCTTTGTCAATTGTAACACCTTTTCCTTTTCTATTTTTACTTATTATTATTCCTTTATTTCTCCTTTCTTTTCTTCACTCTTATTATAATAGGAAAAATTCATAATCACTATTTAAAAATTGAGACCGTGGATAAATCTCGTTCTTGTGCAATAGTTTCCAAATTATATACGAAATGTTATTCATAATTATAAAATTAAGTGTGACAGATTCGACTTACAAAGCGTCACATTTAAATGTGACATATTCTATTTAAGCTTTGCAGGATTTGAACATATCACTCCATCACTAGAACGTTCACAAAAAAAAAACATTATTTCTCAATTCCTAAATAAAGGGACACATCACTAAATCCAAATTTACAATAAACATATGAACAAATGGTAAGAAATTTACCTAGAAATTTGATAGGATCCAAAGTTTCTTCCACACTATTATTGTATTATTTCTTACTGCAATAATTACTATTATTTTAATTTTCTCTGATTCGGTGACTATTTTGAAATATTATAAACTTGTGGGATTCACCTAGGACAAGATACTTATGTCTCATGATGACTTTTTTGAGACTATGTGCATACATTTTGGTGCAGGGTCAAATTAGACATCATATTAAATTTGGTTTGAGTCATCTACCCATGTGGGGTGGTAGTAAATTAGGTATATAAGTTCATTTCCATAATCTTTTTTTCCCTAGTTTTCATCATTATTTTGGATCTTTGCTTTGTTTTTAACCAATTTGGGTTTGATGAAAATGCCTATCATAACATGTTTGGTGATAAACTGAGTGGGACTGACTGTGTGTTCTTCAAGAATACTCAATTTTCTATTGCATAATAATGATTTTCTCTATATTTTATTTAACTTGCTTGTATTCCATTTAGGACTGTCTCATTTGAATGACTCATTTATAGAAATTAAGCGAATTTTATCTTGAAAAAAACATCAAATCTAGTGGATCGTGTCACTTCAAACACAAAATATGATTTTTTTTAATAATTGTGCCCGAAAGGAATGAAAAAGTGAAATGAGACAAAGGAGATACTCCACTTGGTGAAAAAAAAAATCATCTTAATAGTAATAGTGCATTTAGATTTAGTTATAGGGAAATGATTGATTTAATAATTACAGCAAAAATGTAGAAATTTGTGTATGTGTTGGCCTAGTGGTAGGGGTTTAATGTCGGAGACCAAAGATTTCGAGTTCGAGTTCTTCGTGACGCGATCTTTAAAATTTCTGCACCAAGTTTATCCATAAAAATGTAGAAATTTATAGGGCAGACAATATATTTGTTGTTGATAAAAGATTCATGCATCTGATATTTGAGGATTGTGACAAAAAACTAGTGTGGACTATTGATAAGCTATCTATTATGCACCGCAAAGTGGATAATATATATTATAAAATAGTACATATATATATATTTGTCTTGTGATCCACGAGACTAGCCAACAATATTTTCTGAACTGGCATTGATTTGTTGGTTAATGGATAATAATTGTGATTATGATTGCTCAATTTTTTTGAATTATTGAACATAGGTATTTAAAACGGTGGTTGTATTATATTATATACCAAGGCTTTTGCAAAATATATGTATTTAGAAAAGTAGGTCATGAGAATTTGAACAATGCACGTACTGATTTATAATTAATCAAGAAATTAGCCTCTTCTTTTAAAAAATTCCAACAAAAAGATCCCATCAAAATTCGTATCATGTTATATATTTAGTCAAACATTAGGTAACCTATTTTTCTTTTATTTCACTACATACGAAATATTTTATATTTTTTCTCAACCACTTTTCAATTTACAATTACTATTTCACTGGTGTTTTTAAATTTCATATCTTTTTAACGAAGTGCCTAGTTGGCTAGTTTACCAATTAGATTTTCCACATGGCTAGTTTAAATCTCATTATTAAGGTGTCGAAATAATTTTTCCAATTTAGATATGAAGAATGCAGTAACTTCAATAATTCAAATTCAAAAAGTCGCCGATAATTACGATAGCTTTAGGTGAAAAATAGTGATTAAAAAGAACAAGCGCAAGATAATTCGGTCAACATATAAAATATTTTATATTCTCATCTTTCCTTTTCCAGCAATACAAACAATTGATCAATCATTAGCGAGATATGAATATCATGGTATACATATTTATCATTTACTTTTCTAAATAATTTATGCGGTTAAGGGTCCATAATCATATCATATTCATATATAGAAACACAACTATTGGTGAATTGTTTTTAAGATAATTAAATCTCACTTTACAATCATTCTTGACAATTTAAATCAGTTGATTGAAAACTGCATTCAAATATTTTAGCGTCGGATTCAGAAAAATTTAGATGATTTTCCAGAATTTATTAATTTTTTTTTTACATATTACTAGCTTTTGAATTTTTAATATATATAGATGGGCAGCATAACGATTGTCTCGATCAAGGAAGTGATGTGATCTATAAATGCATTGTTTATGTGTTATAATTATTGGTTAGTATGTGTACATAATGCTAATCACGTACGTTTTATTTTTTATTTTTATATTTTAATGCTAATCATGTGCAATAATATATTAAGTGTATTTAATAGATGAAGAAAAATATAAAGAAACAATAAAAAGTTGGGTAACCTATCAAAACTATAGTCAGTCGCCATAAATATAAAGATATATTTCCACATGCATCTTTTATGTTTAGTCCCCATAAGTATTATTCATTTGTTATAATCTATTTCATTTTTATTAATTTTTATTAACATGATCAGATACAAATTATATACAAAGAGCAAATCGAATTTTATTTTATGTGCTTTGATAAAATTAATAACTAAAATCAAAATAAAATGTAAAAATGAAAAGAGAACAATGCATGCTAATGTAAAAGTAATAATTCATGTTTAAAGTTATAAAGGAGGCCATTATAGTTTTATTTATGACATGTAAGCATCAATAAATGCATAAGCCTCATTATTAACTGGTGTTGGATAGTAGGGGAATAATGACTATTGTATTATCCATTTTTTAATTTGTTTAGGCTCACAAGCGTGTGCACGTGCGGCGCACATGAGTGATTCTTGTCTTAAGTTAAATGTATCCATTTTAAATAGTTCCAGTAAAAAATCAATATTGTCGGCAGCTTTGTGTACAAATAAAAATATATAAAAAGTACTATATTTTCATCTAAAAAGGGACTAATTTTGAATTTTGCAGTATATGTATGTTACTATAACTGAGATACTGTATTTGTATCAAAGAGAAAAAAATAAAACTTAAAGTTACTTATTTTTGTTTAAATTATATTTTAGATTGTCAAGGCAATTAAATTAAAAAAATATATTCTGCACCTCGTTACACAATTCTATATCTTGACAACACAGAGTAAGTGGCTAGTTTGTATGATTTTTTGACCTTATTAAAATCAAACACTGTCTTATTTTAGTAATTCTTTTTGGGTTGGTAAAGAAAATAAAAAAAGGGATCGGGAAATTTGAATGTAAACTTTGTCTTTATGTAGGTAATAATATAATTATTCATGGATTATATGGTGAGCCCCTTTTTGTTTTGTATATATTTAATATAGTATGTTATTGTTTAATTCATATAATAATATCTATCTATTAGCTAGGACATTGTTGATTTAAACTTCATGTATATATAGGAAAATAATATCTGCTATTATTTATTTATTATCATTTCTCTAAGAAATGTACACTAGCCAACATAATTTTAGATCGAATATCATTCTGATTACTTTGTTAATGATAGTATTATTTTTTTTTTTCTCGTGAGAGCACAATTAATAGATTGTTTTTATATAATCTTCCAACTATGGCAAAAGAAAATGCCAATAAATTTGCCCTTAATATGTATGCCCTTAATTAGTCATGGACTTTAGATTTCGTTGATGTAATACTATAATTTATTTCTAATTTGGCTTAGATTTGGATATATATGCGTAATACAATCATTTAAATCTGAATAAATAGCAGATTTCTACATAACTTTGAAGAAAGAAATTAGTAATAGTTACTTCCAAAAATAAATCATACAATCACATGATCAACTGCGCATAAAGGTATCAGAAGTCGAATATAAATATTATCACAGGTGCTACAGTAAAAGTGGAAAAAATAAAATAAAATGGTGTACTATAGTACAAGTGAAACTTTTCAAATTAAAAATCACTTATTTAAGATGCAAAATATTTTTATAGTCAGAAAACACTACTGGTTTTCCAGAAAAGAAGCCCACAATTTTAAAAGACCAACAATTTTTAAAGAAGCCCACAATTTTTAGGCCCAACAATGGTTTACAATTTGGTGGCCATCAGGCCTCTTCTATAATTTAATTCAACAATCTCATAAAATAACATTTCCATCCCATTAAAATGTCTAAAAAGACAATAATATAACAAAAATTAGGCCCGAGAAACGGGACCGGGACTCCCGTCCCGAATCCCGATACCCGTAAATGAGCAAATTCTAAATTCCCGTCCCGGGCTCAATCGGGAAACGGGATTTCCCGAAGCCCGATATTATCCCGAATCCCGATTGGGCCAGAAAATATCCCGAGTTTTTCCCCTTTTTTTTAAAAAATAACAATATTTCATCTGTTTTTCGTCGATTTCTCTGTTTTAAATTGCAAAAAACACAAATTCACAACCAACAATTAAAAATGATCACAAATCCTAATTATATCATCTAATCCAAATCCAAATCTAATAGTAGTAAATATAATTAAAATATAAAATTAATATTTATAAATTGATATTTATCGAGAAAATTAAGATTTTCCAATCGGGCATCGGGAAATCCCGATACCCGTTTCCCTGAAAACCCAATTTTCGATCCCGTCCCGATCCCGTAAAATTCGGGACTTTGGGATCCCAAATCCCTGCGGGACCGAGATAGGACCGGGAAATGCCCAATTCCCAGTGCCCGATTCTCACCCCTAACAAAAATAAATGATAAGCAATTTTGTTACTATTATTATTAAAAATATTATTATATTACTTTTCCTTTAAAATCTCAAAAGTATCATTTAATTAGATTTCTTGATGATTACACCAATTAAACAAATATTCAACATTCGTAAAGACATTGCAAAAACATAGTATTACTATATATTTAAATGTAGACGAAACAAAAATTACATCTAAAGTTAATTTTTCATTTCTTAATT
>JAYJMF010342386.1:0-12561 GCA_036873715.1 Salvia sclarea
TATCATACCCATACTGCTCTTGTGGTTGCTGGAACGAGTAACCAGTTGGTTGAGAATGCCCGTATTGCTCCTCGGGTCGATCGTACGAGTATACCGGTGGTTGAGAATACCCATACTGCTCTTGGGGTTGCTCGGACGAGTAAACAGGTGGTTGAGAATGCCCGTACTGATCATGTGGTTGATCGTACGAGTATACAGGTGGTTGAGATTCCTCCAACCAGTTCAGAGAACCGTATCTCTGAATTGATTCCAACCCCTCTTCAAGCACAGAAGATTGAGAACCATATCCATGTCCTCCAAATTGGGGATGCTCGAACGAGGGGACGTAGACATCCGATTGTGGCCCACTGGCGCTGGTACCCTCATTTGCTGCCCCACATGGCACCGACGTGGCAGTCGTGGCATCATGATCAATATACACCACGGGATGTTTTTGGCTGGAACATAACCGCAACACATCCTCATCCGACTCTAATAGATGTTTTTTGGTTCTCGATAAGAGAGATTTTGATAGATAATACATCTCGTAGTAGGATGACATCCAATCTTCGGGCAGCTCATGATTGATGTGGTATCGCAAATTTGAAACGCTGCCGGAGAGAATAGTCACAAATCTTGTTTCCCCGCCGACGTAGCGAGTGTCATGGAATTCGCCCATGCATTTAACCTCCACCTTCAGAGGGAATTTAACCATCTAAAAGAAAGAAAGAAAAAAAAATCATTAATATTGTGTGTCTAACCATACCTAATCCTCAAATAAAAATAATTAACATACTGATCATACCTTCTTTAAGAATGATGGAGTTCTTCTTCTTCAACTTCTCTACGCAGGAGTGTGTTTGTTGGTGTGCTTATTTTTGATAATTTTTTTGTAAGAATGATGAAGTGATTTGTTGAAATCAAATCGATGTACATTGAGGTAGTACAATAATTTGACTGTACACTCACGCCTGCTACAATGTTAAACGCTACTATAACTACACACTCCACACTGATAAAGTTGAAAAGACATGACCATCTGCAAATTACAGGCCATTGAATTTGAAAAAAGTGAATTTCTGCATGTAAGACGCATGCCTGCTTCACACTATTTCAACTACACACTTGAATTCAGCCTACATGTGAGTGTCTCTATTATTGAGTTTGGAATTAAAATTAAATTGGGACTGAGTTCTTCCTTTACTCGGCCGATTTCTTCCTTTACTCGGCCGAGTCTTCCTTTACTCCAGCCGGCCGATTTCTTTACTCAGCCGGCCGATTTCTTCATTTACTCGGCCGAGTCTTCCAAGGTTGGCCGACCGAGTTCTAATGTGTGGGCCGCCTTCTTCATTTCTCCAGCCGAGTTCTTCCAAGGGCAGGGCGAAAATATTAGGCCGGTTTCTTTAGTGTGGGCCGCTTCTTTATTTCTCCAGGCCGAGTTTGAGAAGCTCAATTCTTTATTTACATCTCCAATCATAAACCTTTAATTCAGTATATTTTGTAAAATAGTGTTACAACAATCAAAAATATCAGAAATGTGTAAGAATTTACACGGAAACACAATGAAAAAACATCACAATCCTTACATGTTTTGGGCCCACCGGGTATGTGGGAGATGTTTCTTATACTGTTGTGTAAATCGCGATGTTTCTTATAAAATTGTGTAGAAAGCACAATAAACTCTAACTATTTGTTATCACTATAAGTGTAACTTTGTATAAGTAACATTGTCAATTTGAATAACTAGTAGTGTCATTTCAAATAACTAAAAGTGCAATGTTATACAACTAAAAGTGTCAATTTATATAACTATATAACTAAATAAAAGTATATTTTTATTATATAATTAAAGTGTCATTTTATATATATTTAAAAAAATAGAAACTAAAATAAGCACCCTAAAAAGCATAAAAAGGAAGAAGAAAAAAAAGAGAGGAACAAAGGGGGAAAAAACAAAAGAATCAATTAAAATTCGAGAAAAAAGAAACTAAGGGCGGTGGGATTCAAACCCACGCCTTCCAACTTGCTAGAACTTAAAGATGGACCGAGGGCCATTTGGCTACAACACGTACTTATGAAATAAATGCACAATTATGTACACCTTTCCATGCGAGCGAGTAAATTACAACAAGTAAATTACAATAATTAATAAGGTCATTTAGTAGTTTGACATTTACAATCTGATTGTTCAGTATGTAGATTACTTAATAATTCAACTACATGATAAGAATATCAATCATATATTTGGGGTTCTTTGTAGCTATAACATCAAAAACGTTTCTTTTTATTTATTAATGGGCAATGAGCAATGGGAATATTTTTCTATTTATTAATGGGCAATGAGCAATGGGAATATTTTTCTACTGCGTGATTATTATTGTTTTTTACGAAAAGAGGAATATTATTACTTAAGGTTAATATCCTTGGAAGCAAGCTCCATCGACCAAAGGGAAAAATTATCAGACCAACAAATGGTATGCGCGTTATTCACAACCTAACGAGCTAAACTATGAGCGACTGAATTAGTCGATCTATATGGATAACGCATATAAAAAAAATCTCACGAACAACTCGTAAAATATCGCAGATACCATCAGACAGCAAATGAACCTCCTCTTCCGAGTCTGCCATAACTCGCGCCACAAGAAAAGAATCTGTTGCGTGATTGTTACGAGTATTGTTCACATTTAATCTATATATGTTATTATTCTATTTCTTTTTTGTTTTGAGAAAGGTATTATTCTATATTAGTATAGATTGAGATCATCAAATTACAAAGTAAATAGAACATGAGAATACTTGCATTTAATATACAAAATAATTGCATTCCTAGTGAAAATAAACCTGCGTAATCCATCAAGAAAGATGCATTTACAGTACATTTTTACGATCCCATTGCTGAAAATGATTCTCACAATTTCTCACCGTAAGAAAGATCCTTTTCTAAGGGGATTTATAATATATAAAGACGCCGGAGAGTTAGTAGAGTTATAGTGTAGAAATATGTATTGTTTTAATTAATAACTTGATATTTTCAAATTAAATTTACTTTAACTTCACGGTTTTGTTCGGTTTAATTAATAAGTGGAATATTATCATGCTAAATTCTGATTTAGCTAGCAAATTCGTGGATAGGTCAGTCATGTACAGCGTAGCTAGCTAGGTTTATACAACAAGACATCTGTAATCCGCAATTTTCTAAACATGCCGATCTCAGCATAAGTCCATTTCCCCACTGCAGGTGATTGAAAGTAAGCACAATAATATAATACTATTATTTTCCTATTTTTTTATCACCGATCATTTTCGGGGTTCAATTATTCGTTTCATTTACTGGAATCTACTATGTATTCTATTCATAATTTCTTCAAGAAATGTTACCTGATGCTTCTCCATTTGGATCGCCCATCCAACTTTGATACTCCATTGTCCAGTAAAATTAATCAAAATTAAACCAAAACGAACTAAATTCATATGGCGAGTTGATCACCAATTCTTAATCACAACTTTTAAATTCTTCACTAAAAAAAATTAGTTACTAGCTACTATCAAACTTTAATTAGAAAACATGTGCACGTACTGGAAGTGTATGTACCTCTACATATATTTTAGATATCACATCCCTCACATGTGATACGATAATATAACAGTAGTAGATAGCGGGATAGGGCATTAATTTTGTTTGACAAATAAAATTAAGACTCCATATCTATTAAATGTATCAAAATTATCATTTCAAAATAATAAAAATAAAAATTGATCTGTTAATATAATAATATAAAAATAGCTTTTTGTTTTCTTGAATACACGGATGTGCTTAGTCGGGAAATGAAATGTTATTTCTTCATTTCACTACTTGGCAATTCATGAAATGATGCAATTTTGTGAAATAATTTTTTTATTTTAACATGCCAATTTTTGTTTTTATTATCTTAAAATTAATACTATTATTTTAATAGTTGTCTCTTTTGTATATATCGACCCCACATTTTATCACTCTTTTCTCTCAACCCTTTTCCTCAGATAATTAAAGTAATAAATTAAGTTCTATAAGTCCTTAAGTTTTTTCCATTTTCTTTTTATTTTTTTATGGGATGAAAGTTTTACTCTTAAGTTGCTGGTCTTGACTCTTGACAGTTTTCCTAAATATTTAAACGAAATCCCCAAAGTATAATACTAGTTGGGCTAATCATATGACGCTAAATTGACATATTAGCATGATTAGGAATGGCAATGGGTCGGGTACCCACCCATTAAGCATTTCCCAAACCTATACCCGTCTAAAATTTTTAAATCCATATCCGTCCCAAACCCGTCATGGGTAGTAACATTTTTTCCCAAACCCGACCCGAACCCATTAAGTAATACCCACTAATTACCCACCCAAACCCATGTAGATTTCAATAAATAAATAGATATGAACTATCATAATATTTCATACACTCAATCAATTAAAAAATCTTAATATTACAAATTAAATATGATACTAATAAGACGAAGTAATAATTAATTAGAAACTAAATTTCAAGCATAAACAAATATTCCAATAATATTTATATCAATAGAAAATATTATTAAAAAATTCAAAAAGAATGTGTGAGCATAAACAAATTCAATATAGCAAATAAAACAATCATCAAAAACATATTAATTTTACCAAATTTTTTTATTTCAAACAGAAGAGTTGGAAGAATTGAAACTCACCAAGAAATCGAAAATATTAAAATGATGAAAACTTGTAAGCATGCGTCTTCTTTGCAAAAATGAAGAGTTGAGGAGGAAAAATAAAATTGAAGGTAATAATCAAAGAAGATGAAATATTTACTATTCTTAGAAATAATTAATTAACTAGCATGAGAAAAGGTAAAAGTCTAGAATTAAATTGGGCTTGACAGTAGGTAATGGGCCACAATATGGAGTATTATATTTATGTATAAATTATGAAATTATAAAACTATATTATATATAAACGGGTTCGGGTAGCGGGTACCACAGATGATTTCCCAAACCCGACCCAAACCCGTCACGGGTATTAGTCTTCAAACTCATATCCGCCCCAAACCCATTTCGTACTTACCCAAACCCGACCCATCAGGATTTGGTAAATACGGGTACCCTCGAAAATCCGATCCATTGCCATCCCTAGTCACAGTCTCACAGCCTATTATTATATTTATAATTTTATTAATCGAGGGTGAAATGCAATCCTAATAAATAAACAATTTCCTGCATTAGAATGGCCTCACTATCGTCTCTCCCTTATTCTGTGTATAAATTCTAATTCCTTCTTCTCAAAATTTCCGGCGAAGCTCGCCATTGCCGCCGCCGCAGCAGCCCCCTTTTCTTCCTTATTCTCGGCCGACCGACCATCAACAACGTTGGCGTTGTCGCCGCTGCCGCTGTGGAGTTGTCGTCGCGGCACTGTCATCAGCTCAACTCAACAATATCAAGAAGCCCTAATTCTATTAATTCATCAGGTCAACTTCTTCTTTGCCAATGTCGCATCTTCTTCACATCTAATTCAACTTTTTGTTTATTTTTCCTGAATTGGAATTTATGGATCTAATTATTGGAATAATGAGATTGTTAGATATTGAAATTTTCATTTTTTTGCATTGAGGAATCGATGTTGTGTATTTTGGTGTAAGCTTTGTGATTTACTGAATTTGGCTGTGATTTATCTATACATGTCTATACAAGAAAGAGATAGGCAGAAATGAGTGAGAGATTACACATTGATTTATAGGATAAAATGGTTTCTTGGAGCCCAAATCTTAAGCTCCAATGCTTATCTCATGTGTATTAACCGCTTATATTATAGATGTCTTATGATAAAATAGTAATTGAAAAAATAGATTAAAAATAGTTATCTTCTTTAGAAAGCTTCTGTAGTTTTAGGCGCCAAAACATGATACGTTTAGCTTTTACATTTATATAGATAGATATGGATATAGGTGTAGAGTGCTGCTATCAGCCCATGGTATTTTATCTTGTGTTTATATATTTGTTATAAGTGGTTGTCAAATTTCATAACCTTGCTGCTGAATTTGATGAAACCATTTTGTTTTTATATGTGGAACTGTATAGTTATTGTTTTCAGTCTAGTAGTAAGAGTTATGAATTGCTTATTACCATCTTTGGAGATTCTCTTACAGTTATTATATCTTAGATTGTATTGCTGCGAGAATGTCTGATTGATTTCCAATGCTATATGATTATGAATGAACCTATCAGTTACTTCTTTCACCTTCTGTGCAATAAGATGCAAAGAGTTGAGCCATGAATGTTGCATTCTTACTGATTGCTTTATTAAGTATGTTGCTCTTGCAGTGCCGAGAGGATTTCTACAATTGCTAATTGAAAAATGATTCACTCCTTAATCTGATTTCTCGCTGAGAACAAGTTAAACCTAAATTCCTTACCTTGCACATCTTTTAATGATGGGCAGTTCGGAACTTAGACTATGCAACTTGATTTAGGCTACATTTTGATAGAATCATTGATGTGATAAACTTTTTAGAAGTTAATAATCTCAGAAAGAGTGATGAGTGTTAAATTGATTACTCTAAAGGCTTTAATCTTCTTTATATAATATTTGCATTGGTTCCTCATTAACAATGATTTGGTACAAACTACAAGGAAATATTCTATGAACGATGGATATGGTTTCATTTCTCATTTAGGCCCTGTTCACTTTATTATATAAAAAACATCAAATAAGTGCTAAATGGTGATTGTGGCATGTATGGACTGTTATGAATTATCCATGTTACAATTTTATGTTATGCCATGTTTATTTGATGCAATTTATTTTATGTAACTATGATAATGGCTAAATATTTTTCTTAAGTAATTCATTGCAACTGCAGGTTCTACTTTACAGATGTTGTTGATGAATTCAACTGTCATTGCAACTGCCTGAAAACTTCTTTAGTGCTGAACCATATTACTTAAGAGCCTTCTAAACTTGGTGATTTCTACTAGACGATATCCTTCTCTAAGCAAAGAGAGAAAATTGCAACCCCTTGCGCGTCCTAATAAAGTGACTTAATATGCTGGCAGCTGTCCAGATCCACCCTGCTATTAATGTCTCCAAAAGGTTTTTCTTTTTTGTCCCCTTGATCTTTCTTTGTGTTTGGGAACACACTGCATAAAAAGATATGTATTTTAATTCCTTCTAACCTTCTCCTGGAAACCCTGCAGAGGAAGCTTTGTCCGTGTGAGAAATCCTGCAATAGTCGCATCTTTGCAATTTGGGTACCTTGCTGGGAAATTTGGTTTTGCTGAAGGAACTAAGACCTTAAAGCTTTTAGTTTCTGCTCAAAGGAGGAGGCATATTTTTGTTCTCAATACAGATGGCCAACCAAGTGTCTCTATGTCGGAAGAAGAAGAAGAAGAAACAAGTGTACCTGTATTGGATCTTGAGTCGAGTACATTCTTGAGTAAATGGTCGCCTCCTCGGTACTTATGGAGAGGATTGTCCGTTCTGGTTTTGGCTGGGCAGGTGATTGTTAGAACCATTAAGGGAAAGATTCACTGGAAAAACACTCTTCAGCAGCTTGAAAGAGTCGGACCTAAATCAGTCGGTGTCTGTCTCTTGACGGCTGCTTTTGTTGGCATGGCCTTCACTATCCAGTTTGTAAGGGAATTTACCCGATTAGGGCTGAACAGATCCATCGGTGGGGTTCTGGCCCTTGCTTTTTCGAGGGAGCTGAGTCCGGTGGTCACATCAATTGTCGTTGCTGGGCGTATTGGAAGTGCCTTTGCTGCAGAGTTGGGCACAATGCAAGTTTCAGAGCAGACTGACACATTGAGAGTTCTCGGTTCAAATCCTGTTGATTATCTGGTGACGCCGAGAGTGCTGGCTTCGTGTATCGCTCTTCCCTTCCTGACTCTGATGTGTTTCACCGTAGGGTTGGCGTCCAGCGCCCTCCTAGCTGATAGTGTATACGGCATTAGCATCAACATAATCTTGGACTCTGCACAGAGAGCTCTCAGAGGGTGGGATATAATCAGTGCAATGATCAAGTCGGCAGTGTTCGGTTCTATAATCTCGATTGTGAGCTGCGCGTGGGGTGTCACCACCTTGGGAGGGGCCAAAGGAGTTGGTGAGTCGACCACATCGGCTGTCGTCGTCTCCCTTGTCGGGATCTTCATTGCGGATTTCGCCCTGTCTTGTTGCTTTTTCCAGGGAGCTGGAGATTCACTTAAGAATTGTATGTGATAGATAGTCCTTGCTACATTCCATTTTGGGCACAAACACTTGAAATCTGAAAGTGGCATTTAGAATTTGCAAGTCAAAGCATATTTCATTGGTTCTGATCTCTAACGCTTGAGGCTTGAAAAATATGCTATATTGTACAGAAAATGACACTCAGAAGTCAGAAATCTCTTTCTAGTTGCGTTTGAGTTGAGATATATTTAGAAACCTCGTATCATGATTTTGTAGTCTTACTCTTAACTAATTACTCTTAGATATTTAGAAACAAGTATTGTAACACCCCAAAAATTTTATTAAAATTGAAAATAGAGTTCAGTAGATTTTTCTATTTTCGCAAATGCATGAGTTTTTTTATTCAAGTATTTTAATATTTTCAAACTCTTATATCTTCCAACGTTTTGAAAGTCTTTTCCTACGTTTTTGATAGATATGGTTTTCCATAATCGATTACTTTTTATTATGTTCTCCATAATGGACGAAAAGAGATTGGACAAGTGAGGGCTAAGCATTATTATTTTTTCTTTAAAAAAATTTGAGCTGCCTTCATCATTTTATAAGGGCGTTACAAGTGACAAAATGAAGCAATTAGCAAAGAAAATTCACTTCAATTGGCAAGAAAACAAAAGGAAATCTACTAGCTTACTCAAGAAACCGTCATGTCCATGGTCTGTTCCTTTACAGAGGTAATAAATGACAAATGTAAATCGAAAAATATATAAATCCATCCAAGATTCTGCTTCATCCCAGGCACCTAATACCATCATACCCAAAGTGGAATGGCATCGGGTAGAAAAGAAGATACTTGTACATTTGCAAAACTGCTGTCATGATGAATGCACGGAGTAACAACTTTGTTGCTTGGATCTCTTGTTGTATAAGACAAGGTGCATGCGACAGCGACTCAAAATTTATGGGTAAAACGCGGTATATGCTGAACCGAGAGTGAAACTGGTGATGTCTAGCCCATCCATAGCTTCAAAAGTTTATCCTTGCCACCAGATGCTACTTTCTCACCATCTGGACTCCAGTCGACCGCAAATACCTACAATCACAAAAGGGTTACTGCCAGGTTCCTAATACGTCGGTCATGAGAAAGATCCCCTAATGTGATTCAATTAAATGCATAAGATGGATCCAAACGAGCTTAAACACAGAGTCGCAGACAAGAGGGCTTACTTCATCTGCATGTCCTGGAAGATCTTGTTTCAGCTTCTGCGTTCGAATATCCCAAACCTGTTGATAGGATTCTATGTTAATACATCAAATGCAGACTTAGTAATTGGCAGCATCATCTTAGTGATGGACTATTTTTTTACAAGAAAAAATCTCATACTAATTCATACACAAATAGAATCATCATAAAGACACGATCACATATGCCACATCTTCCACTACATGTTGTTATTAGTACATCACAATTTTCACTACTAGTGAGTATAAGCACCTTTACGCAATCATTCAGCACAAATAGCCTGAATATATATTATCTTGCAACCCATCATAAGCACGTTATCTTACAAAACTGAAATTATCTCAGAGCACATTCAATTATCAAAAGGGACATTTACCTTAAGAGTTGAGTCTTTGCTTCCACTCAAAAGCAGTCTACTGTCAGCTGACCAACTGTAGAAAGGCATGCCGATTAGATCTACAGACTAGATATATAAAATATAATTATATAGGAAAATGATCCCAACCTTATTTGATACACAGGCCCAACATGACCACGAAAGGCTGCCACGAAACTTCCAGTTACTCCATTCCATAATTTGACTGATTTATCAAAGGAGGCACTTGCAATCCATTGCCCATCAGGAGAAAAGTAGACATGATTAACAAGCTACACGAGATCAAATTATAATAGGAGGTCAGTATGAAGGAATGTTCTGATTCAAGTCAATAAATAGACTTGCCAGTAAAATAAACAAGTAATGAAGTAGATAAAGATAAAGTCTGTGTTGAGAAGGCAAATAGTACAGATAAATAGAGAGAGATAAACAGAGGAGGAGGAGGTAGGGAAGGCAGACGTACATACTAAACAGATGAATATGCTTAAGGAAGATTTCTGTGAATGTCACAAATTACAGTGGAATAAGAACAAGGCAATGGGGTTCAGCAAGGAAGGCTTAGAAGGCAGCTACAGGAGATCTCATGTAGATATATGGTGTCAATAATTATTTAACAAGGCTAAATATTGAGAAGATGATAACCGCATCTTAAACAAAGTTGCTGCATCATGGTGTAAAGAGAGGTAGAGATGGAAGCTCCAAGTTAATTATTTTCTGTGCATGTCCACCAGCTTTGTTAGATTGAACATGTTGAACACACAGAGTTTCTAGAAAGGTACACTATTCACAAGAAGATGTTTGATGTTAAGGTTGATTAAGTTCAAAAATGCATGTAGAAGTTTTAACCTAGTCAGTAATTGAAAGTATGGCCGTGGAAATAAATCATTTCCCATGTCATCAATAGAGATTTCTACGGGCATGCTTCTTCTTTCTGGTCATCATTTACCCAATTTCTTCATTAAACGAGTGTTCATCTATTCAACCCCAACCCCTCATTCTCTGCATCTCATGTCTAAGAAATCAAACATGCATTCTCTCCAGTAAACTTAGTAAAAAGAATATAAGCATTGGCTTGGAATATATTAATCAATTAATCCTGATGAAATTATTTGAACCGATTTGGTTTTATCAGAAGACAGAGCTAACGTTCACATAGCATTGCGTAAAGCGACACAACGCAAAATTGAGTACCTGTTGATGACCAGTCATCCGATTTTTGGGTTGTTTGCTGGAAGCAGGTTCCCACAGAAACATTGTAAAGTCATCTGAACCAGACACCAATCTTTCAGGTGCCCCTCCTCTCGTTTTATTATACCTTTCCAAAGCAACCTGGTAAGACAATTTAAGGAGACTCTGATTTCAAATACAGTAGAAAAAGGTAAGCCCCATTACCTACAGAAAAAAGATGCATAATCTGCAATACTACATTCTGAAATGCACATACTTTTGGAAATCGTTTCATCATTCTAAGGAAACATCAGATAAATTATATATTTACATAAGTCCATTTATTAACTCCCTCATCTCACTCCCTACTAAATCTTTTTCCACTAGCGAGTAGTAGCTGCCCTGATCTCTTGACGGAAACACGACATGACCTAAAAGGCCTAATTCCCATTTTAATTCAGCCTATGTCCTTCCAACTAAAAGTCCGAAATAAGAAATGGTTAAATCACTTCAATAAATCAACAAGCAGTGCTGACCAGAAGGAGATGAATAATCTTCGATCAGTAATTACGAAGGGAAAAGAACTGGAAAGAGGATTGTAAAAGATCAATCAACCTGCTTCATTTCCTCTGGAGATGAATACTGTTTACCAGTGTGATCGAAGGCACCAGTACGGAGAACATACTCAGTACTCAATGCCAATGAATTCACCCAGTGCCCGTGGCCCTAGACAATCAGAAATATTGGAAACATGAGCAACTTAAGAATAAGAGAGTCGAGACTGCAATGATTATAAATTAGTAACACCAAATTCTCTCAAGCACCGTACCCTAAATTGAGCAAGCAACATAATATACCATATTACAGGAAAAACCTCCTAAAAGTGATACTGGAAAAACAGTCTTACACACCCTTCTATTGCCTTTGGCACAATGTTTTGATGCTGAATACAATCAGATTAAAGAGTTGACAAAAGTACATTAGTCACCACAAGAAATGTAGACATATTGACCTCATCACCTAGAAGCATAATATCATCCTTCACTTCATCTAATGCAACATAAAAACTAGATATCTCCTATATGCCTTAAATAACAAAACAACAACACATATGCTACAAACATAACAAGCAGCCTAAAGCTCCAGATCAGTTTATATGAAAGCATTGAAAGGTTGAGAAAATGAGAAGGAAAAGAAACTCTGCTTTGCAGTGTGAAATGGATGCACTTATTAAATAGGATGGGAGGCATATGAAGAAAAGTTTTTTCAACCATATAGAAGAATACCTTCAATTCTCGAATAAGCTTTCCTTGTGTAGTCTCCCATATTTTAATTGTGCAATCCTGAGATCTGCAAAAGTGAAGAGGAAATCAATTTTTTATCATCTACAATTTTGCATTGCCTTTAACATTTGCTGTACCGCCTCCAACACCAACCAAGTAAACTCCCTATCAGGATAAAAGTTAATAGATAATTTTGCATTTAGAAAGTTGAAAAACACTTGGAAGTTCCTGAAAAGATGTTCTTTATGAATGATCTTAGAGATCATAATCAGTGTTGTAAAAATCGATTGAGGCTTACGCCTCGAGGCGCGCCTCGATTCGATTCGATCATAAAACGCTTCGA
>JAYJMF010342406.1:0-12555 GCA_036873715.1 Salvia sclarea
TTCTTCTTCTTCTTCTTCTTCTTCTTCTTCTTCTTCTTCTTCTTCTTCTTCTTCTTCTTCTTTATCTCGTTTGAACAGCCCCTTGGGTTTAGGGCTTCGTGATTTGTCCGCCTTAGCATTTCCGGTGTTCACGTAAGTATCGATTTCGCCGGAAATTAGTCGCGTGGGAAAATTAAGAAAAATTGAAAGTTCATGTATTTTGGGGCAGAAATTAAATCTCATATGCAATTCCAGAATTCGGGCAAAATTCATGTATTTAGGGGCTAATATCCCTTTTATTAAAACCCGCACCGGTCAAAACTATGCATACTTTTAAGGGTCGGAGGGAGTATAAAAAATTATCCCCTGCATTGCAATTTTTTTTGCAAAAAAAGTGAGCAAAAGGAGATACAAGTCAAATTAAAAGAAACTTGAGAGGTACGAACATAATATACTAAATTGGCGCTTCTAAACTTGAGATAAAATGCAGAAAATCACCAAAACCTTGTAAAACCCATGCTTCTTCCCCACTTTGCCGATATGCCAATGGCCGAAACAACCAATCCGTGCAGCTGAGAACTGCTGGAAAGTAGAAGAGGAGAATCTATATCTGAAACTGCAAGAACTTGGCCATTTCAAGCTATCTAGAGCAATTTCTCTGGCTATGGAAATATCGACAGTTCAATGGCGACCAACCCCTCTTCATTCTGCCCCATTTTCCGCCTCTCACGGTATTTGCAGTCCCAAAATTTCACGGCGAAAGAGGTTTGTAATTTCAGCCACTTCATCCTCTTCAAGTGAGCCAGAGGGATTTTCTTGGCTGCGGCTTTCGCAGTCCATTGGCCGCGGTTCTCAACGGTTTTTTGAGAATTTGGGGGAATCGGTGAAGAAAGAGACTGGGTTTGATTTGAAGGTTCCAGTTGATGAATATTCGGGAAGGGCCAGGGACTCGGTGAAGAAGGCGCAGGAAAAACTCGAGCGCGTGAACTCCGAGCTGCTGCCTCAATTTATCAATTGGAATAAATGGGAAAGCTGGAAGGTGTGATTTTTAGTGCTGAAGCTATGAATATGGGTTTTAGTGATGTCTAGCATTGATATTCCAGTGTGTCTTGGCTGTGTGTATGTTTTTCAATTTTGGAGTGATTTTATGTTTTTCAGGATGTAAAGAATTGGGATTCAAGAAGATTGGGTGCTCTAGTTTTATACATATTTGTGGCTTTCTTTTCCTGTCAAACTATATTTAAGGCTGTCCGAGCTCCTCTTATTGAACGTGAAAAGAGGGAGTTGGCTGAGGCATACATGGATGCATTAATTCCTGAGCCTACGCCCACTAATTTGAAAAAGTAAGTGGTGTTTGTGTTGAACTTTTCGTTGCTTCTTGTGTTATTCTCTATGGTATTCTTAATCCGTGGGAAACTGGTGAAATCCTATTCCTGTCAGCATCAAATGTTGGGTACTTGATGCATATCTTACATATGGTTAACTTTTGTTGCTGAGAGGTTGCTGATTGACATTAGAAATTCGGAGTGGTGACATTTCTTGGCATAGTTGCATACCCTTTTCTTGAATGGCTGTTTGAAATGTGACAGAAAACTATGAAGTGATGTCATCTTTTGCAATTTTAACTAGGCCATCGAATGATGTGACTCTATGGTGATCTTTTTTTCTTCTTCTGATTTTCTGGATAATCCTTTGAGTCCGTGGTTACTGATTGTATAACAAGTAATATTACATAAGCTGTCCAAGGTTTTGATTTTTGAGGGTGGGTTGACACAGACAGTTTGCTACAATTATTAGGATGTTTATATAATCTAATTTCAGAAGTTGTCGGAGTGCGCATGGTTGTTACCAAGAAGATGGAAGTGATGGCTAAAGTTGAGGATTTCCCAATCTATTGCTCAATATTTTATATGTTATTGCCTAAATGACGCACTACAAGATGAATGTTGATTATTACAAGGAAAAGAAAAGAAACACCGTTTCTTTGTTAGCTAAATAGATTTCGAGATTCTTTACTTGGCTCTGAAAGAAAGTAGCGCTCTGATTACTTCTACTCATGATTACCTTATCTTGATCATATAGATTTAAGCAAGGTTTGTGGAGGAAAGCTACTCCCAGAGGTATGAAACTCAAAAGATTTGTTGAAGGACCTGACGGGACACTTGTTCATGATACTTCTTTTGTTGGGGAGAATGCTTGGGACGATGATTCAGAAAAGGCCCAACAAAGCATAAAAAAAATAATAGAACAGGACTCAAAGTTGAACACAGAGGACAAACAGGTTATCCAGGAGGATTTGGGTCTATCAGGTTTCTTTCTTATGAGTTTATACAGTTCCATGCAGACTGCATTTTATATGGTTTAAATTTTTGCTCTACTCTAGGTTCCAGGATTTGATAATCAACTGAGAACTTTCAGCTTTCCAGTCTAAGACAGAAAGAATAGTGCCAGGAACGTTGTTGAGCTTATTTTGCTATTTGCAGGAGAATGGCCTTTTGCCCTTTTGGATGAATTCGATTTATGCTTTATAATTCGTCTACTATGCATACAAGTGTTCTATTTTACTTTTTGAATCCTGTTGTTTACCTGGTCTTTCTTATTGGAGTTTCTGACAGTTCGGAATCAAGATATTGGAGGAACATGGCGTGATAGACTTGAAGTGTGGAAAGAAATTCTTCAGAAGGAAAAGTTAGCTGAGCAACTGAATTCAATAAACTCCAAGTATGTTGTGGAATTTGACATGAAGGAGGTTGAGAACAGTCTTCGCAAGGATATAGTTGAGAAGGCCCAAAACCAACAAGGAACAAGGGCGCTGTGGATCTCCAAAAGATGGTGGCGCTACCGTCCAAAACTTCCTTACACTTATTTCCTGCAGAAACTTGATTCCTCTGAGGTACAAATTATATTCTCTTCTTCCAATCTTCTTCTCCTCTAATATTTTCTTTTGCCACGTCCAATTGCTTTGAAGTCTCAAAATGAAAGCCCTTGCATTACATAATGTTGCCGAGCGCACATATGCTTCTATATGTTCCTGTAATTGGTAGGCCCTTAGATATTTGGAGATTGAAAACATGATCCCTGACTTCAGAAGGAGCTCCAATATTCTTTACCACCTAGAAAACAAGATCATGATTTTTAGAAGGCACTATTCTAAGATTCAAAATGTTTACAATATGCCATTTTATTATTAGTACAATATATGCGTACGTGTGTATATATATCTTCATTTCTCGTTATTTCAGGTTGATGCAGTTGTCTTTACGGAGGATCTAAAACGATTGTATGTGACCATGAAAGAAGGGTTCCCTTTAGAATTTATTGTAAGTTTAGTGTCATTGTTATGTTCTGACACTGGTTTTTCTCCTTTTAGTTGGGCTCTTGCTTACTTATACATCACGTGTCTAGGTTGATATCCCGCTTGATCCCTTTTTGTTTGAGGCAATATCTGGTTCTGGAGTTGAAGTAGATCTTCTACAGAAGCGGCAGATCCATTATTTTCTGAAAGTTGTATTTGCACTGTTGCCTGGAATACTAATTTTATGGTTCATCAGGGAATCTCTGATGCTTCTTCATATTACAACAAATAGATTTCTTTATAAGAAATATAATCAGCTTTTTGATATGGCATATGCTGAAAACTTCATCCTGGTGAGAGCTCCTTCTTTTTCCCTGTAAAGTTTGTGAATCTTAGGTTTGTCCACTTCCGAGTAATGTATGATATATTGTTCATTTTAATCAGCCAGTTGGTGAAGTTGGTGAAGCTAGATCTATGTATAAAAGTGTAGTATTAGGAGGAGATGTCTGGGATCTTCTGGACGAATTGATGATATATATGGGAAACCCCATGCAGTATTTTGAAAAGGATGTGGCGTTTGTACGAGTAAGTTAACAATATCTCAAATATGATAAGACAGTATATCTGAAGCATGAGTTAGACCCTGAAGGTATAGTTTATGCTGTTATGCAGGGTGTGCTTCTATCTGGACCCCCAGGAACAGGGAAAACACTCTTTGCAAGGACACTAGCTAAGGAAAGTGGGCTGCCTTTTGTTTTTGCTTCTGGTGCAGAGTTTACCGATAGTGAGAAGAGTGGTGCTGCAAGAATTAATGAATTGTTCTCAATAGCAAGAAGAAATGTAAGTGTCCACCTATCATCATGTATCTTGTATCTTGTGAGATATTAATCATAAGTAATAGTTTCCATATGAAGATAAGTTTAATTGAACACCTGCTCAACAAGATTTTTTGTGGGTGTCTTCGTATCACTGCTGCAGGATACACAATTTAAATGGTCGAGCTTTCTGTCAATGTATAGGAATAACGGGTGGATTCTGATTGTATACTGATAATTATATGGGGCAGCTTATATTTTATAACAAGAATAATATTAGCTTGTAGTATGATAAATGCATATTGCTCTACTGCTTTCAGAGATGAAAACTAGATGGACCTGTGCAAGTATTGTATGAAATGTGCATTCAGTTTTCAAACATACTATGTCTTATTTACTTTTCTGCACTAATTCTATGGAATTCCTGAAGGAGCAAAGAGTCGCCAACTAAATCATGAAGAGCCAGCATCTTGATTCCACTGTTTCACTTGAAACTACCCTTCCAAATTTGTGTCCTTGTCCTCAATCATTAATTATGTCATCCTGCACTACCTGGACAAACTTTCAGGGCTTGCTCTGGCATGCATATACAAAATATTCTATGAGCACATGCTAGGTGGAAGATATATTTCAATATGATACTCCTTTTTTGTAGGCTCCTTCTTTTGTATTTGTGGATGAGATAGATGCTATTGCTGGAAGACATGCTAAGAAGGATCCACGAAGAAGAGCAACATTTGAAGCACTAATTGCCCAGCTTGATGGAGAGTAAGTGATTAAAAAATGCATTCACTGTTAAGATCATAAAGTTCTGTGGCAAGGTTACTGGTGGTATGTGGTCTAGTCTTAGACTCTAGTAAATCAATCTCAACCACCACTCTCTCTCATCTTATTGATGCATTTTCTGTTAATGATGGAGGTTAGTAGAATAGCAAGCATCTAATGCTACAATTTCTCTTGCTACCCAAGAAGTAAGACATGAAAAGAATTATTCTTATGTCTCCTTCAAAGACTAGTAAAAATTATTTTTCAGCTGAGGTAGCTAGAATAAGAGAATAGAATTGACTGGAGAACATGTCTTAAATTATGCAATATGCTTGGATTTAGCCACAATTGGTCCTTGTTCTGCAACATGTAGTTTAGAGAGAACCTGTGGAAGGAAACGGAAGGGTAATATTTATGCAAGATTGTTTTGATAATCAGTATTGTGGGAAGGAAAATTTCGTGATTGGGTGATTCTTATTTATTTGACAATTCCAGTTCTCTTGTTTAATCTGTGCTTTTGTAATACCTGAATCCTGGTGTGACACGGCAACTCAGAACTGCAGGATAAGTTCAAACTTCAAATGATGAATCTCCTTCCAAGAAACTATTTGTGTAAACCACCATGTACTTATAAAATTATAAGCAGTTCGAATGATTAAATATCTGGGGTAAAATGATGTGAAGCTTGAAGCAGTTCCATAATGGAAAATCAAGACGTCTCTACAAAAAGTCATATTTTCCTTCACTATTACTACTTACTCTTTGTATCACCTCTGGCAATTTGCCTGGTACCAGGGCCACTAGTCAGCTTGCTGGACATATGTGAAGTGTCAAATGTGGCTATTGATTTGTCTATTGTGAATCTAAAACTGAATGCCTTTCTTTTTGTCAGTTTTGTTCACTTTTGTTGTATTCTTATTGGTATATTTTTGCTAATTATTAAGTATAACACATAAGTAAATTGTTTGCAGTAAAGAAAGAACTGGGGTTGATAGATTCTCCTTGAGGCAAGCGGTTATTTTCATTTGTGCCACTAATAGACCAGATGAATTGGACTTAGAATTTGTGCGTGCTGGACGTATTGACCGCCGTGTGTATATCGGGCTACCTGATGCAAAGCAAAGAGTACAAATCTTTGGCGTCCATAGTGCTGGGAAAAACCTTGCTGAAGATGTTGAGTTTGAAAAGGTTGTTTCCGCTTATGTATTCTCTCTTTTAAGTATACTTTTTTTTTCCATCACTGATTACAAGGTACCTTCCCAATTAACAAACTCTTTATGCTTATGATTAATTCTTGTTGTTCTTTTCTCCATCTCCATAGGTGGTCTTTCGCACTGTTGGGTACTCTGGAGCAGATATACGAAATCTAGTCAATGAAGCAGGAATAATGTCTGTAAGTGTTTTTTTAAAGATATTTGTGAGTGGACATGTATCCAGTGTATTTGTCTGCTTTCTTGTGAGTTGGCTTCAGTGATACACACAATCGGACCATGAAAAGAAACATGGAAATAAAAATAAAGCACTGTTCTTTGAATTTGTCAGTATGTCCTTTTGTGTGAGGGGATTATGCGGTTTCTAGTTCTATGTATTCTTTCATTTATTATGTCTATATCAATTTATTCTAGCAATTGAATCTTGTCACTCACCCCAATTTTTCTGGTTGGCGAAGATGATTTCTTTAAACTTTGTCATACTTGTCCAGATCATGTGATAAGACATTAATATGATGGGTGGTTTGTTTGGTATGTGTCGAATGTAGGACTATAGCTTGTTGTGTATTAACTTGGTTTAACATGCACATTTGGTACTTAATAGTAATTCATCCTGAGCTTGAAACCTACCACACCTATTGTGTTAGTTTTCTTTATATTCTGGTTGCTATGCTGCATGTGCATTTGACATTAGGAGATCACATATTACGTAAGTATTACTCCAATCATACTAAAATTGTCAGACATTCATGGAAGATGCAGTGCCCATCGCCCATTTTATAGATTGTGTGCTCACTACCTTTTCAGGCCTAATTAGCAGTTATTCTATAATCCTTGATGTAAGTCTTCTCTTTAATGATATTTTATACGTGAAATCAGGTCAGGAAAGGACACTCGAAGATCAATCAGCAGGATATTGTTGATGTCTTGGACAAGCAGCTGCTTGAGGGAATGGGTGTGCTTCTCACAGAGGAAGAGCAGCTGAAATGTGAACAAAGTGTACGGTCTCTTTATTATTAAAGAGATCTATTATATATATTTCCTTTCATATCTGTGATACTATCCAACACTCTTATAGGTCTCTCTAGAAAAGAGAAGACTTTTAGCGGTGCACGAAGCTGGCCACATTCTGTTAGCTCACTTATTCCCTCGATTTGACTGGCATGCGTTTTCTCAGCTGCTACCTGGTGGGAAGGTATGGTGTAATATGTAGATGTAATTTATTTTATTTTGACACATATCTAATGGCTTTAATCTGTTGTCTGCTTGAGCAGGAGACTGCTGTGTCTGTCTTTTATCCTCGGGAAGACACGGTGGATCAAGGTTATACCACCTTCGGGTACATGCAAATGCAAATGGTGGTTGCTCATGGTGGGCGTTGTGCTGAGCGCATTGTATATGGTGATGACATTACTGATGGAGGAAGAGATGATCTTGAGAAAATTACCAAGGTAAATATCAACTGATGCTGAATCTCACTATCAAATTTTTACCTACTCTATGTCGATAGGATGTAAAAGGAGAAATGGGTTACATTATTGTCGTCACCATCGTATATGGTATGGTATTATTGATGTATCATTAATTCATCTCTTTTAGATTGCTCGAGAAATGGTAATTAGCCCGAGAAATCCCAGGCTGGGGCTCACTGGCTTGACAAAAAGAATTGGGCTTGTGGATCGACCAGATAACCCGGATGGTGAAATGATAAGATACAGGGTATTATTTACTTCAATTTGGTGAAATACGGCTCTTTTACTTTAACTGCTTATTATCTACCAGCTAATTTTCTATAACTTTCTTCGTACTAGTGGGACGACCCTCATGTGATTCCTGCAAAAATGACACTTGAAGTTTCTGAGCTTTTCACAAGGGAGTTAACAAGGGTAACTTAACTAAACCTTGGTATTTTAATTTTGGTGACATGCTTTGTGCGTTGCTAATACGACTGCTTCCTTCATTGTATGGCTTCTTATTGATGGGAAGGAACAGAGAGATGTAATGTATTAGCGTAACACTCTTCATGCTGTCATTAATTTGGCTCAAATCTTAGGTTTGAATCTTTTTTTATTCGACCAATCTTCAACCTCCTAACCACTTAGCCATATCTAGACCTGAAGAATGAACAATATCGTGAATGATTCATGTATATGAGGGCGTGTTTCTGAAAAGTCTTACCTTCTACGTGTCATTCGTCGTGGCTAATTATGTATATTGCAACTTTCGTGCTGTGCAGTATGAATGTGTCATCGGCCATTTTAATTAATAGGGAACTCATTAGTAGAATATAAATATCAAATAATCATAAACTACAGGGGATGAGTAATGCAAAGACTAGAGACTAGAGACTATAGCAGACCCCACTAGCATATACAAGAGAAATAAGAAAAAGATGGAAGCATGTATAGATATTCTGTTTACCGTCTTATATTGTTTCGACCTAATTATAGTTGTGATGTGATATTCAATTGAATGTTGCAACAGTACATCAATGAGACTGAGGAGCTTGCTATGAAGGGACTGAGGGACAACAGACATCTATTAGACATCATAGCCCAAGAACTGGTAGAGCGTTCAAGGATAACTGGATTGGTAAGATATGGTTCTTTCTGCTATAATGATCTCAAAGTTACTTTTAAGCTGAAGAAATAAGTTGCCCTTGACTACATGAGTTCCTCAGTTCTCCTGCATATCACTATCTGTTCTAATTTCCGCTGTTTGTTTCTTTCCCAGGAAGTGGAAGAAAGAATAAAAGGATTGTCACCAATTATGTTTGAGGATTTCGTGAAGCCTTACCAGATTAACTTGGACGAGGTGCTCCTTTTTCCTTAGATGCTCCTAATATATGCCGCAGCCATTGCTATAATCTCTTCTTTTATGTTTCTTGCAGTCCTTTTAATCTTAACAGTCGAAAATTAGTGTGTTTTAATCTAAATTCCGTTGTCACTGAACAGGATGGACCATTACCGCATAATGACCGTCTTAGGTATCAACCCCTGGATATATATCCTGCTCCGATGCACAGATGTTGAACACAACTCTGCAGGAACTGCGTGCTTCTTCTTCAATTAAACGAGACACAATCATGCTTCCTCTCTGATGAAACCCGACGGCTGAAATATTTTGCCACAGGATATAGAGTAGATAGTTGATAGAAGCCTGCCCCACCTGGGCAGGACTTGCAAAAACTGCCGGTTAACGAGTATTTTGCACTCTCGATTTGGTGTAGTATAGATGTGAATTGTGATTCATGTGAGTCCATGCAGTTTGTGCAAATTCAATTTACACAATCTAAATTAAATCTAGAAAAGGTTAACATTTGTTTGCACCAAATGATATATGCTATATTAACTGAGCATAATAAATAGGTAGACGTCTCAAAACACCACGCAGAATACTGATTTGCTGAATGGATGATCACGTGATCCTTTTATTTTACTACAAACATGTTATTTCCTTCCAACTTCTAATATAGGATGTAGAGTTCCAAGTTCCACGACTTGGGCTACAGTTTGCTAGTTGGGAGTCTGGTTGGGGCAGCACGAGATCTTTTCTCTACGGATCGGGAAATCTGCTTCACAGTATCCTTAGCCACATGACGAGGCCGGCTCAACCACAATCCTCCATCAACAGGCAGGATGCTGCCGTTAATGTGTTTACCTTCACATAGGTCAATTAAATTACAAAAGGGAGACGTAAATTTATCACAAGTCAAAGCCTAAAACCTAAAGACAGTACAGTAGCTGCTGGAATCATGAGGATTTTCAAGCTATGAAACAGGTTGCTTCATCAAATGTGTTATACCACAGGTTTTCCAAACTCAAACAAACATGCACCATGGAAACACTGGGGTGGGATGTTGCACACATGGTTGGATAAATCCTGTCAGTATAGTCAGGCATGATAACTATGTTCTAATGTTCTATAACTGCAGCATTTGTAGGTAAGTGAAATTGCATGATATTGTGGGCTGTGCAACAGTTATGCTTCTGACAATCTATAAATCAAAGAGGTGAAACATGAAGAAAATAACAGCAACAAAATGTATTGGATATGGTATAGGATGGCATGGCATGATTGTAGCACATAGCAATATAAGCTGCAACGCAGTCAACTCTATTCCTCATAGCCGCATATCTTTACAGCTAAAGAATGGGAAATTTTACCACAATGCCAATTTAGAAAATAGGGGAAAGAGAATAGAAGATGGTTACCAGCATCAGAGGCAAGGTAGAGAGCAGCCATGGCGATATCCCATTTCTCACCAAGTTTGAAGAGAGGCATATACTCCCTGGTTTTGTTATTAATTTCATCAGGCAGAAGTCTACTCATGCCAGGCGTATCTCCTATTGGACCCGGTGCAATCCCATTAACTCTTATATCATAGTCACTGCCCCATTCTAAGGCCAAATTTCTTGTGAGGGCATCAATTGCAGCCTGGACACAAAAATAAAGACGGCAAATTGAGTACAACAATATCAATGTTCATCTCAAGCATCAAACCACAAACCTTGGCTGCAGATACATGGATCTGATACCAAGCTGCCGTGTAGTGCAGAGTGGCGCTGATGTTCAAAATAAGGCCTCCACTAGACGAGGTCTTTCCAGGTCCGTCTTTCTTAAGATACTTGAGCGCTTTGTGACACATTGTGAATGTTCCCACCGTATCGATGTCCATAACTGCGTTACAGTATTCACTTATAAATAAATATCAAGTAGTCATCATGTAATGGTCGATCACATCAAGTTTTGAATCTGGTTAGTGTTCATAAAACTAACCTGTTTTAAAGCCATTGGGAGAGAGATCTTCGGCTGAAACTAGAAAATTGCCAGCTGCAGCATTCACCAGAATGTCAAGCTTCCCAAAATGCCTCACCGTTGCCTCCACTACTCTTTCTGCATCTTCCGATTTCCGAACATCCCCTTCAAATCCTATCGCCTAAAACACGAATTTAACAGATACTTACTAAATAGCAACATCATCATTAATATGATTTCAATTCAACAAAGCAATCAAAAGAAGCCTATGTAGAGCAGGAATCAGACGATGAATTGGAACAGTTGACCTAGAAAAGGAAAGTACTTGGATGCCGAGGGAGGTGAGGGCGGCAACGGCGGCGTCGAGGACATTCCTGCGGCGGCCCATGATGGCGACGGAGGCACCGTGCTTACCGAACTGGGTGGAGATCTCAAAGCCGATGCCGGAGCCGCCGCCGGTGAGAAGAGCTACCTTGCCTTGGAGCACGTCGGACTTGAACGGAGACTCCATTTATCGGGCGTGAATTGGGAATAACTATAAGTATGAGAGGAAGCAAAAAGGATCAACATTTATCACCAAACCATAGAGTAGTAGTAGTATGGTATAGCTGGTAAAAACAACCACCTCTCACTTGTCCTCATTAATTCAAAGACCACATTTTGCTACATAACATGAGGTATATTAGGGGTAGGGGTGAGTATTCTCATTTACAGTAGTTTGAACTTTTGTCTATTTCGAATCAAATCAAAAATTCAAATTTTAGAGAAAATTGAATTCGATTTAAAGCCCATTTTTTTTAAGTATATCCGATACTATCCCGATCCAAAGAATCAGAAAGAAAAAGAAATTGAAAATTCAAAAACCCGAAAATTCAGAAATAGTATCTCTATTGTCCAAAAAATTAAGGGTTTTAAATTGTAAGTAAATTACTACTGTATCATAATATATAATATTATTTATATATATAATTACGGATTTCGGTTCCTTACGATTTAAAATTATACAATCTGAAAATTCAAAAATTCAAAACTTTGACAAAAATTTCAATTCGATTTGATCTGAATATCCGAAAAATTCGAACCAAAATTTTTAATTTTAATTTTGTTCGATTTGGGTATTTTGCTCACTTGGTCACCCCTAGTACAGACAATCCAATCCTAGAATGTAAGTAGACTTGATTGTTTTCTACTCTTTCTGCGTTGTACAAATAAAAATTATATGTGGTTGCGCATTCTATAATTTGAAGTTTGTTGTGGTTGCTAAAGTTGTAATAAAACAACCAAGGATATAATATCTTAACCATAACCATAACGAAAGTGATGTAACAATCCAAAATCCTTGTTCTACAATTCATTTCGAGATATTCTCTAGTTTTTTTTTTAGAAAAGGAAAATCTTCATTAGAAAAAGGCATAAGGAATGCCCAAACCAAATCAAAGAGCTACAAGAAACAGTCGCACGCAGCAAACAGAAGCAAGATATTCTCTATTTATTTTTCAGCAAAAAAAAAAAATGTTCTCTCTTTTGATTCCATCACAACTCTCATAGTCTCATGAACTATTCCACGACCTAATTATTAGAAGATCGTAGGAACATCATAAATGCTCGTTTTTTATTAAACTAGCATTTGTCAACGTGCGATGCACGAAAAAAAATTACATTCAACATATCAAAAAATTAAATGAAAATTTTATTTAGTTACATATATTATTTAAAGAATAGAGTTCATTAA
>JAYJMF010342427.1:0-12546 GCA_036873715.1 Salvia sclarea
ATCAGTCCAACTGACCAGAATTCTTTCAGTCAGTAGGATTTATAACTATAGGCTGTTTATATTTCCGCTGCACAACTCGTATTTTGAAAAGTTGCATTCAAGTATATTCTCTCAACCTGTTCAGTATACAAAGGGACCCAACATTAACTAAATGGGATGAGCATATAAAGTATATACTCAGTGTAAGAATTTATACATCATTAATGCTCAAGCTTAATAAAATGAACTTTCTCTCCATGGTTAATATGAATAACATGACTTGATAACTTGATTTTGCGCAAGGGCAAACTACGTGATTTCGCACAAGGCAACCTACATGATTTTGCACAAGACATGATTTTGCACGAGGCAACATGATCTCACACTAGGCGACTTGATTTTGCACGAGGCAAACATGATTTTGCACGGAGTAATTACTTGATTTCGCACGAAGCGACATGATTTTGCACTAGGCAATTACTTGATTTCGCACGAAACGACATGATTTTGCACTAGTCAATTATTTGATTTCGCACGAAGCGATTACTTAAACTCGCACGAGCAATTAAGTTGATCCTATCATCACATGGTATTAAAACGAACAATAATAATTCAATAACATAAATAAAAGTAAATCTCATACCATGATAATATGAGTTAGTTATTATATGATATTAGAACAAACAATAATAATTCAACAACATATATTTAGATCACACATTATGGTAACATGAGTTGGTCTTGAGTGAACAATAATAATCAACAGAATAAATCAAGACCCACACCTTGATTAGCTCGTAACTTGTGCGAAGTTGAGCAATTAAATTTAATGTCTTAGTCACGTCGCACCTAGTCACATAGTATAATAATAACTAGCAAGGATTTAATTAAAATAATATAACTTAAGAATTCCTTGTTTTATAAGTCAAATTTCAATTTCATCCTCAAAAGTAACTAAATCATAACATCTAAATGAAAGACTCAAGTTTTAAGTTAAAAATGAAAGAGGACAGAATAGTTTTTGAATTATTTAAAATATTTATACTTGTCCAAATAACCTAAAATTTTAGATTTAGGACCCTGGAAACAGTAGGGATAACATATTAAAATTTCAAGGCAAGATCATTCGTACATATCTAGTTATAAAAAATTTTAAAAACATGAATTTTCCGGAAGTTGACAGTTTCGGCAGAGTTGGAAAACGAAATTTATTAAAATACTTCCAGTTAACAAAAAAATCTGGAGAATTTTGTATAGTTACTAGACACACTGAGGAACTTGTGGTAAACATTTGGGAGTATTTGGTGAATTTTTTAGTGGTCGAAAAATTCTTGTAAGGTCAGTACAGAAAGCTGAAATGAACATTTTTGTCATAGAAAAGGATTTTTGACATTTAAAAACGTATTTAGCCATACATGATCCTAGTTTTAGTCCATGCATGTGTATGTGATGGTTATGAATTGAGAGATACCAACCTTAAAAATGAGAAAGAAGAAGAGAAGAGATGGGCATGAGCTATGGTGGTGCCGACAGCGATGTCTACGGCGGCGGCGGCGTGGCTTTCTAGCTCGACCGCAGTTTCTACTCGTCTCGCCGGAAGGTCTCCTTGGCCATGAGTTTGTGGTGGAGAAATGGAAGCTTTGGTGTTGAGTGAGATGGAGAGTATGGTGGTGTAGTTTGGTGGTAATGGTGGAGAGTGATGATGATGGCCAAAGGGATGAGAGTTGGGAGTGATGAAGATGATGAGTAAAAAGGTTGAGTTTGGAGATGGAAATAGTGTAGGGAGTGAGGTTAAGAGAGTAAAGAGAGATGAGTGTAGAGAGTGAAGGAGTGTTTAAGGGCTAGAGAGAGAGAGGAGGGATGATCTTGAAGTGAGAATGAATGAATACACTTAGCTTATTTATACAAACCAATTTAGACAATTAGTCACCACTTATGATGACAACTGTGGATGAGTTGTCAAGAGCTTGGTGAGGTATGGAAGAGAGATGTGTTCATAAAGTGACATGTGGTAAGTGAGGTGTCAAGATATTAGGGAAACTTGGTGGTGAGGTGTCAACATATGAAGTTAGGATGGTGATGAGGTGTCAAAGTGTGGTGTTTTTCTTAATGCTTAAGTAAAATATATTTAATGAAATATGACACATGGTTTAACTTCCATAAAATAATATGAAAATAAAATATATGTGATGGTATGTGACACGCTGTCGTTTCGCGTTCAAAATAAATTTATAACCTTTGTGCCCACCACAGGCGTAGCCAACGATAAGTATAAAGGGTCGATCTTCAGGGAGTTGGTGTAGTGCCCTCAATGTCACAATGTCACTAAAAAGAGAGATTTGTTGGTACTGACTTGTCGTGGCCAATACGAGAAATAGCATAAACCTGAAATAAAAAGGAAAGTAACAATCAATAATAAAAAACCTGGCTTGGGCATGACAAAATGTGAAATAAATCAATTCTAATTAAATAAATTCACATAATCATACTTAAGCAAATAATTCATGTAGGGTAAAGCAAATAATTAAATCGCGAAATCTAATTACCAAAATTGGATATATAATTTAAATACTCAATTAATGTAAACACAATTAGGCACATAATAATATTAGAAAAAAATAAATAAGCAATTAAAACAATTAAGTGAGAATAAGAAATTAAAAAGTTTTTAAAAAACCCTACTTTTGAGCAGCCTGCTAAATGCGGGCTGCTACAATGTTTGTATCTTATTCATTTGAAATTAATTAATTTCGTAGTATATATCAAATTAAAGATATTATTGTGATTTTCAATTTGATATAAATATTGAATATTTTGCTCTTTTGTAAACTGGTATATTTTTTGAAAATGGTGAAAGAAAATGAAAAAGAAAAAAAATTCTGAAAATTGTCTCTCTCTCTCTCTCTTTATTTTTTCTTAATATTATTAATTTAATTTTTAAAATAAAAAATTATGAAAAAAGCCCTTAAAAATTTAGCTATATGTTTTCTTTCTCCAATAACTTACGATTATTAGAAAAAATGGTGGAAAGTGGAGATCATGAATTTTATTTTGGTTTTAAATTTTGAATAATTATGACCTTCAATTTTATTTAATTCACAAAATTTCCATCCAATTTAAATTAATTTGCAATCAATTCGAAATCAATTTGAAAATTTTGTTTTGTCTTTAAAGATATATAGATTAATAGAATTGCAAAAGTAAATTTTTTCTATTTTATTAGTATGTGTATTATTTGAAACTTTAAGAAACAAAGTTGAATATGTTTATCCTTAACTTACTTTACACGATCTAAAGCATTACATTTTAGACCATACTTTATCTATTCAGATTATATAGGCTAGTTTTCTTTTTTCTAATGTCCCAAATATATGCTTGTTTCCATAAAATAGTAATAGTCTTTTTAATCCATTTACTAATTCTATTTATTTGATTCACATTAGCTTTAATTTAATAAAGCTATGCATATTAGAAAATTCACTTTTAATTTTCTTTTTCTAATAAACATAACCATAATAGTGTCCAAAATGCGCAGTACTCGAAGAATTCATTGAAAACAATAAATTCATGCCATATGTCATGATTATTAATGTCTATTTATCACTTATAGCATTTATGAAATATTAATATACACATGCATCAATGTAATTAATAGATACTCCTACACAATATTTCAAGCTCGTCCTTATATTTGTTTTCTTGTACAATTTATGTTTGATTTATAAATTAGTATTTTATAAAGATAATATTGTATTATTCGTTATCATAAATATAATTAAATTAGTATATAATGTGTACCTATATTGTTCACATGGACTTTAAAGGGAGGCTAAGAGAGATAGCCCCAACTGTTTTTAATTAATTAATACTTTATCCAATTCCATAAAAAAAAAAACACAAATCTTGGGGAATCATCCATTTGTTGAGTAGTGTGGAAGAAAAAGACCACCACTTATCAAGAATTAACTATATAATGCCTGCTACTCTCACTTCCAAGGGAAGTCACAAATATTGAGTATTATATTAAGAAATCGTTAGGTAAATTGAAAGAGCAAAAGGCACAATAAATAAAGATTTAAATAGGAAGAACAATGTTTTTAATTAAAAAATCTTACTTTTCATACCATCATTAGGGAGTCATGAAATAGACCAAATTGAGAGATAATTACGAATGACATTTCTTACCATGTACCGGACTAGTTGGCAATAATTAAGTACTCAAATGATTTATTTGCCAACTTGTTGCAAAAGAGCATAATTATAACTGGAATATATATATACTACTTGAGAATCATTAATATCTGTTTAATGATCCATGTAAACTTCCTGGTTGTTGGATAATTGGGTAAATCAAACAGGTTCTCAATGTTTAATTATAAGATTAGTGCTCCTTTTGACCTTGATTCACGGTGCTTTCACATTCAAATATAATTATCAACCACGTAAAAGTAAAAGATATCCAAAACCTTCAGGAAAAAGCAGCTTAATTGCCACACAAATAGTAGCTTTATTTAGAATAGACGAAATCGATCTCTTATTCAGTATCCACTTTTTTCTTAATTTTTTTTTCATATATAGTTGCATTGCTTATAGTTTGGATTCTCGTTAATACTTTTCCTTTATCGTATTCTAGACTCAAAACTCACGTAATATTGGGGTCAAATATCTGGATACAAGCTCATATTGTAGAATATCATTGATAAGCGCTATAAATATAATTATTAATATAGTGCTCTCCTAGTGGATTCTAATTAATGATTATTGGTAAGTTAGATATCATTTTATCCCTAAATGGCCTAAATTGTAGAAATAGAACGCATCAACATTTTTGTTGGTGGTCTTAATGGCATAAAAAAGCATATGATTCTGAGTATTAAATAAATAATGAAATTAATAATATGTAGTATAACTTCTAATAGTGGAAATCGAATCATGATTACCGTAATTAATTACCTGGTAAATAATGATTTCATTATTAATGAAAATATATCAATAGCAAATTATGAAAAATCCATGAGCTCTCTATCGTAAAAGGAGTATTGAACATAATTTGAGCATATATGTCAAGAGAAATGCTGTTAAAAGGCAGGCGCAATATTATTCATATTGGTATAAATTATTTAATATTTTTGGATTTAATTGGTTCATGAATTTAGTGCTGATAAGACCCTTTCAGTATAGTAATATGAGTGATCATGATCGTGCATGTAGCTACAGGTTGGCTCATTTCAATTTTCATTAATGCTGCTTTCCCATTTCAACATATGTACTGTCATTATACATTCAATTCCTGTTTTCAAATTTCAATAAAAATAACAAAAATAACTCCGTTTTTTAGGGTATCTATTATTCCGTTCTTACAACTATGCAGATTCATGATTATTCAGATTTGTCATCTACTTATCTTCGATAATTAACGATTGTGAACAGATAAAATAAAACTTCATAAAAAGTAAATGGGTATTGGAAAATGATTAATTGCAGCAAAACAAAATGAGTTGCTTACTCTTAAATACGAACTAACTAGCTAAATGTTTATAGATAGGAGTCTTCAACTGTTTATATTTATTGGAAAAGTTTTTAAGCCCATAATTTAATATAGTTGGGTGCATCACATTAATATATAATTCCGTGACGAAGTATTAGAAGATGTTGCAGAAAAAAAGTATTCCCCACAAATTCTTTTCCACCTTTAATTTGAGCAAGTATTTTAATAATTTAATTAAATATGTTGTATGTGGAGATGAAATCTCACTTGAGTTGTATCATATAATTTATTATTTTTAGATAATAAAGTATTAAAAGTGTGAGTCCAATAATAATTTGAATGTAAATAAAATGATATATTGAAAGTATAAATTAAATTGATTTTGTGGATCCATTTATCAAAAATGAATGATGTAAGGATTTCATAGGGGGACGAAATGTAAAGAAGTGGACGAAGTATAATTTATGATCAAATTATCAAATGCATCTTTTGCTTTGCGGAAACCAAAACTGATTTGGCAATTCTAACGATCTAGACAACGACTAAAAATCAAGAAACGTTTGATGGTCATGTTCATAGTAAAATTCGAGAGAAAAATTTGGGTGCAATTTAATTTGGAGACATGCATTTGAATTTCTTACTGTATTAGTTTGAGTTTGGTTAAAGAGATTTTTCACTTGTTCGCTGTTGGAAAGGGAAAAGCTTTTTATGAAGGTAGTTGCCTAGCTTGAATAAGCTAGGACAAGTTTTTTTTTTTTTTTTTAAGGAAGCTAGGGCAAGTTCTCACTACCAAAAGTCCAAAACTATACAAGAGTCAACTCAAAGTGTACTTTTCCGTAATTAAATAGCAAAATTAATTAATTTTGATAGTAGTGAATTTAATTGTGAGTTAATTAGTACTCTCACAGACGATGACTACCACAACAAGCTAGCTATCACTAAATAAGAGTTCATATATTGACTTATTATGTAGTAAGATTCCGCATACACATTTTGTATTACACTTCCCCATCTTGGGAAATCATTCTTGAGAATGCATTGTATTGTATAGACCAAATTTGACAATTTATGAGAATTTGTAGAAAAATGATGGTCTTATCTGATAAAATAAAATACTATCCTAATTTGAGAAGATATGGATGTAGTGAACTGAAGCTGTCATGCAAAACCAGTGATAATTGTCACAAACCCATGAACTCTGGCAATTGCCAACAGTAATAATGACTCACCCATCCCCTACGCCTTTCATTAATTCCCACCACCCATTTTCTTACGCAGATAACGACACGCAACTAATTTTAGACCTAAACAATATTGCTCCAAACTAGAAATTTATCTCAGTTATCATCGTTCACATAAATAAAATATGTACATACACAGAAATAGACTTATACGTACCAATATTGTTTTGCAAACACAAAAATATAATAAACCTAACCACATAGTAGCAAAATTTTCCCCTAGCCTAAGGCGGGTGCTAAAGAGTAGATCAATTTGTACACACTTAATTCTCCCGCCCCTCAATCTCAATCTCCACCATAAACCGCGCGTGTTCATTCCCTTTTAAATCATGTCGTCAATTACTTTATCCTAATTAACAGCTCAGTGCCTCGTATTTGACCGGGATCGGGTGATTGAACCCGGTCTGGTTAAGCAAATTCCCAACCGTTGCAAGATCCCGGCAAAACACTCCTTGAAACGACGTCGCTACCGCAGCAGCTGAAACTTCTGTTATAGCTACCGGAACCGCCTCGGCTGCAGCTGCCGCCGCCGCCGCCGCCTTTCTCCGCTGCTTCTCTGCCGCCTCTTCGTCCAAGATAGTCGCCATTAAGCTACTGTAACCCCTCTGTATCATTCTGTACAACAACAAAGCCGACATTTTCACCCGATCTCTCACGGAATCCGCATCCTTCTCATCGGCGAATTCACATTTATCTATGAAATTTGAAGATTTATCTGGCTTGTGTCTCAGCATAAGCAGCAAATGAGCTCTTTCCAATTCCGATCTGGAGCAACCTCTCCTCAATCCGATCAAGGCGTAGTAATCCACGTTTCCGGTTTCACCAGCGGCTAGCCGCTGCTTCAGCTGCTGGATTTTTGCCGCCAGGGAGCACAATTTCCCCGGAATTTCTCTATATTGAACGTTCTGCCGCTTCCAAACAGGTCCCGGCAATTTCCTGTCTCGCAAAATCGAATTGTACAATAATTTCAAATGCTCCAGATCGTGGAGGCTATCGGGCAAGCACCTAATCGATTCGAACAATGTCGCTCTAATGGCGAGCGCGTCGATACACGACGTGTCCAGTGCTAGGGCTCTGTTGCAGTCGGCGATGGCTTCCGCAATTCGCCCCGCCGATCGGAAGGCGGAGGCGCGGTGGACATAGCACTCCGCTAGAAACCCCTGCGGCGCACCGCGGCGGCCGTCGAGGATTTTGGAGAAGTGTCTGACGGCTTCGGCGTAGAGACCGGCGTCGAGTGCAGCGATCGCGGCCGTCTTGCGGCGGATGAGGAGCTTGATGTGGGAGAGGAGGTGGGAGATGCTCTCGAATTCTGTTTTCGGAGGCCTTTCCGGCTGGTGATTCTCGCCGGAGAGGGGGTGCTTGTTGGATGAGAAGATGTCGTCGGAGAGGGAAATGCTTTCTAAGCGGAACGCGGCGGTGGCGAGGCGTTTCCCGGTCTGGAGGAGCACCAGTGCGTCCTCCATTAAACCTAGGTGGCAGCAGGCTTGCCCTAATACCGAGTACCTGTTCGATGAAATGCGTCACAGACTGAGTCAGCTGTAACTCCACTAACTCGTTTTGCATAAAATTATTGAATCTGATGATCATTATTAAAGGCGGGCAGCGGTTTCGCGTGATATACAAGCAATTGTTTTTGCAATTTCATCTGTCATTTAAATTTTACTGTGTCGACAACACAAAAAAACAAAATATAATTGCGATTTGGTACCTCCATTGGCCAGCTTCCTCCACGTTCCTAAATAGACCGGAGATAACTTTCTTCTTCAAATCCGAGACAGAGAAGCATGTACACGCCGGCTCCGAGTCTCCGCCGGAGGAAAGGAGCGTGACTCGTTCCCTCGACAGCTGAGTGGACGAGTAATCGGATGAACCGGTGGTCGACGCGTCGTCGGAGATCACAATTTTCAGACTAGGAATGTAGTCCTGAAGCATGTCTGCCACCTCCTTGAACCGGCGGAGATAGAGCAGGCTCCGTGCCTTCAGCTCGAGCGCCACCTCCATGCGCGGCGCCACGGCCAGCGCCGCTTCGAGGAGGCGGAGCGCCGCCGCAATCTCGCTCTGCTCCTGCGTCGCGATCAACATCCTCGCATCCCTCACGTATCTCTCCACCATCTGCATTGCGATTCGCTAAATCAAATACTGTATTATGCTAAGATTAGTTGAGGAGGAATTGAGTGAGGCGTATACCTTTCTATTGGTGAGCCACCAGTGTTTCTTCTCGGCGGCGGCGGTGGCGGTGGCGGGAGATGGAGATGCTACAGCCATTGGTGGATTGTGAAGAACTGGCTCCGGCTGGTCTTATATATATATGGGTGAAAAAGCAGTCACATTTTAATGAGGATTTACCCTCTTATGGAGAGGGAGGAACTGCAAATCTGAGAGAAATGAAGAAGAGAGAGAGAGAGAGGCAAGTAAATAGGAGAGAAGAGGAGGATAGGGGCTTTAAACAACAAATGCCAGCTTTGACCTCACAGAGAAAGCTTTCATCCTTCTACTTCATCGCTGGCATCAGATTCTCTCTCTCTCTCTGTTTTAAATACTCCGTAGTAGAGAGAGAGAGAGAGGTCATTAGCTACTCTACGGCCTACGACCACTAATAATAATTCCTCACCTATATAGGAGTAAAATCGTTTAATATCGTCTCATACCACTCTATGTAAATGAAATGTTTCCTTTTTGGAAATTTGTATTACAGTGGAAGAAATTATTTAAACTTACATGATGATTATTATCATATTCATGTTTAGTATCTCAATCCGTATTTAATTATATGTTAGGAATTATGAGTATATGTATGAATTAAAAATTTGGAAATGAATCAGGACACTAATTTTGCAGCGTATGATTTTGACTCGACGAGAAGAAGACATGTAAATCTGTTTTGGAATTTAGATGGAAAGCGTGGAATGGTACTTTTATTATCCATTTTTATTAAATTTCATCACCATGCAGCGCTGTTGATACTTTTCACAAAATTTACCAGACATTTCACGTTCACCTTTCTATTATAATTTATAAATAGAAAAGATGAAATTTGACATTACTAGCTCCTTATGTTATTTACTGGTTTCTTCCAAGAAGTTTCGTAATATATACTCTCTCCATCTCATTATTCTTATCTCCTTTCTTTTGAACACGAATGAAGTTAATGAGTGTGAGACATGGAGCCTAAATACTTTTTGTGTATAATTTTTTACCAAAAAATGAAATGAGATAAAAAAAAAATAATGGGATAACCCAATAAACAAAACGAGACAAAAGTAATGAGACCGGAGAGTATACCAAAACTCAAATGTTGAATGTATGTTTAATTACCATGTATACACGTAAGCTAAATGAGAATCGGTTTCGTATAAAGTTTTGTCGAGTGTCAACAAATATATTTCAACTTTTGGATTCAAATACATAGATTGTCGTAATCTCTATATATTTTTTCCTTTTGCTTTATGAAAATACTATACTAATTGAATGTCGAACTATACAAGCTCAGTTCGATGAAATCTTCTCTTACAACAAGTGTATATAATTTTTAGTTAATTGAATAATAATTTTGGTGAATCCCGCCAACTTTATTATTAGAATCGTAAGAAAAACAAGTAAAAAATATAAAAATGGTGAATCCCGCCAACTTTATTAAACCCGCCTACATTTATTAAACGACGGAATCCACATGATCGATTTAGACTATTTATGTAAATTTAAGAAAAAAATCTAATAATTTACTCCATATTGTTATTTTTACAAGATTATGCATCTTACATTAACACAATACTTACACTCGATGAAAAATTAATACCCAACAATTAACCCCCTAATATATCGTGTTAACAGATACTAATTATTAATTGAACTGCCAGCAAATTGCCTCAAATTTCAAAAGTCAGTAATTAATATAAGAGCTCTAATTGGGCATGATTCTTAATTTCCATCTTAAACTTCTAGCCACACCAAAAAAATATCCAAAAATCCACTTGGGAATGTAGATAAAAATAAGAGAATGAAAGAAAGAATGTTGAATTATTGTACTATCGATTTATTATCATACTACCACGCATTAACTCATTAGTTTCAAGTAGCTCTGTTTTTGTTTTCCCTTTCTTCATTATAATGAAATAAATAATAAATAAAATGAATTATTTAGATTCCGTAGGTAAAAGAATTGAATATTATATGGTGCAAGTTAATGTAATGTTTCAATTATTATTACTTTGCAGGAATTTGGACCCCGCCCATTAATATGTATCTGCATATATGTGCGCATATTTTAATGCTTGGTGGTCGCATAATAATTATATTATCAGTGTGTATATGATGAATACAAATTATCTGGTTATGATTACATTACCCCTATATATATATATATATATATACATACATACGAGTGATCCTAAACAACCACATTTTGGCTGCACACACAAAGGCAAAATTAGTGGTTTTAAGTGTTAAATATTATATGAAGTTAGTTTATTTAAAATTTTCAGTTAAATTTATATTCAATAATTGTTATTTCCTAACTTGATTGTCAAATTAAAAATCATATTCATAAATTTGCATCGATAAATGGAAGCTAGCACATTAGTTAGATTAAAATCATATTCTTGAATTTATAAAGTTAAAATAAAATTAAAATTATTAGTTATTATTAATAATTAATCTATATTTATGATAAAACTATCAATCAATTTTTATTTCAATTCAAAAGGCTTCAATGAATCATTTTTTCCTCTATTGAACCATTTTATGGTCACCCACATTGTGATGGCATAGATTTATTCAAAGGTTAAATTGGAATTTGGCATTGTTGACTTAAATTTTTAATAGAACAATTGGTTATAAATTAGTCCCACAAACATCTTTGGGTATAATTGTTCGGTGATCTCGATTCATATCTATTTCACGTGGGATATATGCCCAGATGTTTCTTGGCCTAATAACAATGATAATCAGGATTTATTTGTAGCTGGAACAGACACAACTGGAGGGACTGTGGAATGGGCAATGGCAGAATTAATACGCAATCCTTCAAAAATATCGAGGCTCAGAAACGAAATTCGGAGTTTTATGGAAGAAAACGGACAAATTCAAGAATTAGACATCTCACAGCTACCATATCTGCAAGCAGTGGTAAAGGAAACATTTAGGTTCCATCCTCCTGCCCCCTTTTTAATACCGCACAAAGCCGACTCTGATGTAGAAATAAATGGTCTCATCGTACCTAAAAATGCACAGATTCTTGTCAACGTGTGGGCTACTGGTAGAGACCCCAATATCTGGATTAATCCCAACGAGTTTGTGCCGGAGAGATTCTTAAATGAGAATGATGGCATAGATTTTAGGGGTCAAGATTTCGAATTAATTCCATTTGGCGCAGGAAGAAGAATCTGTCCCGGATTGCCTCTAGCTAATCGGATGGTGCACCAAATGTTGGTGATATTAGTGGGTGATTTTGAGTGGAAACTTGAAACAATGAAACCAGAAGAAATGGATATGAACGAAAAGTTTGGAATTACTCTACAGAAGGCAGTACCTATCAAAGCGATTCCTATCAAATTGGATTGAGTCTCGATGTAAATTAGCTTATATATTCACGCATATATGTAAAAGCAATATACAAACTTTATTTTGCTGAAGGATAATTCTTCATAAAAGTGGCTAGTTTAATTTTTAATGTAATTTTGCTTTGTAATCAAAGTAATGCCCGAATTTCATTTTGTGCAGTAATTAATTTGAATTATATATATATATATATATATATAGGGGAGGGCTAAAATAAAACCCTTCTTAAAATAAGAACTACGAACCAATTGCAAATCACAGTGTACATATTTGCAAATATCA
>JAYJMF010342437.1:0-12546 GCA_036873715.1 Salvia sclarea
AACGGCCCCAATGGCCCAATCGCTAGCATCACACATAAGCTCAAAGGGTTGACTCCAATCCGGCGATATGAGAACGGTTGTAGAGATGAGAGAAGTCTTCAACTTCTCAAAGGCTTCGATGCACTCGGTGGTGAAGTCAAACTTAGCATCCTTTTTGAGCAAGCTATTCAACGGCTTTGTGATCTTGGAGAAGTCTTTGATGAAACGGTGATAGAATCCGGCATGGCCAAGGAAACTTCTCACCGATTTGACATTGGTGGCCAGTGGTAACTTCTCTATTGCGACGATCTTGGCTCGATCAACTTCTAGACGTTGAGAAGAGACTTTGTGGCCTAGACCAATGCCCTCTTGAACCATGAAATGACACTTCTCCCAATTGAGGACTAGATGAGTCTCCTCGCATCTTTCCAAAATCGTCTCCAAGTTGGCTAGGCAAGCTTCGAAAGAGTTTCCGAAGACGGAGAAGTCGTCCATGAAGACCTCCATGATATTCTCGATCAAACCGTGGAAGATGGCCAACATGCACCGTTGGAAAGTGGCGGGGACGTTGCAAAGTCCAAACAACATCCGATGATAGGCGAAGACTCCATAGGGGTATGTGAATGCCGTCTTGTGTTGATCTTCTAGGGCTATGACAATTTGATTGTAGCCCGAATATCCGTCAAGGAAGCAATAATACTCATGTCCCACCAACCGATCGAGCATTTGGTCCACAAAAGGTAGAGGGAAGTGATCCTTTCTTGTAGCTGTTGAGGAGGTGGTAATTGATACATACTCTCCACCCCGTGACTAATCTCGTGGCAATGGGCTCATCCTTCTCGTCTTTAATTACCGTCATGCCTTCCTTCTTTGAAACAACTTGGGTAGGGCTTACCCACTCGCTATCCGAGATGGCATAGATCATGCCGGCGTCTAAGAGTTTGAGCACCTCTTTCCTCACGACTTCTTGCATGGCGGGGTTGAGCCGCCTTTGTGGTTGCACCCGCTCGGTCTTTGGTTCTCTTCAAGTAGGATCCGGTGCATGCAAATAGTAGGGCTTATTCCCTTGATATCATCAATAGTCCATCCAATGGCCGGTTTGTGAGTTCGCAACACCCGGAGAAGCTTCTCTAATTCCTCGTAAGTGAGAGACGAAGATACTATCATGGGATGAGTCTCATCTTCCCCCAAGAAAGCATACTTGAGGTGATCCAGCAATGGTTTGAGCTCCATCTTCTTCGGCTTCAGCTTCGGCTCGGTTAACTCCTCCTTGGCAATCCCTTCCATGGGGTTGTTAATGTTAAGAGAATTCACCGACCCGTGTGGAAGAGGTGTGTTGGCATCAAACATGGCGAGGTACTCCAATATCTCGTCACAGGCATCATCAAGTTCCATGTAGGAGTAAACGGAGTTCACTAGGCAATGAGCAAGACCATCTTCCGGTGGTCCCGGAACGGTTTGAATAACAAAGCACTCTTCATCTTCATCATCGACCCTCTTCAAGGTGTCATAGATTGAGATCTTAAATTCCTCATAATTTACCCGGAAGGTGAGCTCTCCATCTTGCACATCTATCAAAGCTCTTCCCGTGGCAAGAAACGGCCGCCCCAATATAAGAGGTTGATTGCGGTCTCCGGGCATGTCAAGGATGATGAAATCTGTCGGGAACACAAAACGCTCCAACCGAATAAAGACGTTCTCCACAATGCCTTGTGGATATTTGACCGATCGATCTGCCATAAGCAAAGAGATGGTAGTCGGATTCATTTTCTCATCTATCTTGAGTCGCTTGGCAATAGATAAAGGCATAAGATTAATACTCGAACCTAAATCACAGAGTACCTTGGAAAAAGTGTGTTCACCGATTTTGCATGTCAAAAAGAAATTTCCCGGATCCTTTTGCTTGGTTGGGAGCTTGTTTTGGATAACTGCGCTGCATTCCTCACTCATGTTGATAGTCTCGAACTTCTTCAACCTCCGTTTGCTAGCTACGACATTCTTGAGGAACTTGACGTACCCCGACATATCTCTTAGTGCATCGAGTAGAGGGATGTTGATGTGCACATTTTGAAAGAGATCGATGAATTTCTGCAGCTTCTCATCGTATTTCTTCTTGGCGAGACGCTGCGGGAACGGGGCAGCGGGCGTCGGGGTGTGTGCAGCGGCCGTTTCGGGCATTTTTGGGCCATGTCGGTCGATAGCCTGCCCGAGAAGCACCCCCAAATCTTCCTGCTTCTCTGTTGTTTCGAGAGACGCTGTCGGGCAACCTGTCGATCGACAAGCAGACCGACAGGCTGCTCGACTTTCTCGATTTTCGTGTCTGCTTTGTCTTCGAGCTCCTTTTCCGACTTCTTTGGGTCTGGGTCATAGTTGGTGTACTCGGTGCCACTCCTCATATTGATGGCACTACAATTTTGTTGCTCTTTTAGATTTTGCTCGGTGTTGCTCGGAAAAATGCCCGGTTTGTGCACGCCGGCTTGGTTATTGGCAATTTGGCCAATTTGATTCTCCATCATCTTCATTTGTTTTTGCATCGTGATCATCGTCCCCTCCAAGTTGTTGACATTGGTGGCCAAATTTGCGACGATGTCCTCGAGAGATGCTTTTGGTTGCTCCACAATAGCCCCATTCTGTAAGGCATATCCGGGTGGCGGCTTGAGAAAGTTGTTGGGGTTGGCATATGAGAGGTTGGGATGGTTCCGGTTGTTGGGGTTGTACGCTTGATTCTTCCCAAATCCTTGGCCTTGGTGATAGTTTCCTTGAAGGTAGTTGACCTCCTCGACCAATTGATCATTAGACTCCTCTTCAAGTGCATTGACACTGAATTTCCCCTTCTTCAACTTCTCATTCTCGGTTTGTAAGTTTGCAAACTTAGCCACAAGATCATCATAGGCATCGGTTTGAGCTATCATGCTCTTCTTCTTTGTCAACTTCCGGCTCGTGCTCCACTCATAGCTTGTTTCCGCAATCCTCTCTATTACAGCTAAAGCAGCAATGGTGCTTCCATTCAAGAACCCGTTGGTCTCGGCAAAATCAAGATCCTTCTTTGTTGGAAGAGTCAATCCTCTGTAGAAACGGATAACAATATCGCCGTTCTTCAAACCATGGTCGGGGCACTTGTTATGGAGCTCCTTGAATCTCGTCCATGCTTCATGTAAGGGTTCGTCTTCGAATTGCTCGAAGGTTTCAATCTTGTCGAGACATGCATGTTCCTTGGATACGGGATAGTATTTTTCCAGAAAAATGCGACACATCTCTTTCCAAGTGGTGATTTTCTCCTGGTCAAGCGTTTGGTACCACTTCCTCGCAGTTCCAATCAGAGAAAAACCGAACATGCGCATACGGACTATGTCGGTGGGAACTCCAGCCGGCTTGATAGTAGCACACACATCTAAGAATGCAAGGAGATGTGTGTTTGGATCATCATCATCAAATCCAGCGAATTGGTCGCGTTGCACCATGGCGACAAGGGAGGCGTGGATTTAAAACGCATGGTCTCCAACGCCCCCCCATACATCTTTCTCGTATCGCTCCGTCAGATACTTGAAACGGTCCCTGAGCGATCCCTCCTCCTCGACTGGAACTACTGGGCATTCCGGTTATTCCGCCATAGTTGTTGTGGATGAAGTAGGGCTCTCCGGTGATGTAGAGTGAATGAAAGATGGTACCGGAGATATCGAATGGGTGGACGATGTAGGAGAGGTGGGTCTGGTGCTTGTGGATGCTTTCTCCTTCGCGTATCTTCCTCTTCTTCGGCCTTTGCCGATTTCCAAGTTCAAAGGATAAAGCTTGTCACCCTTTGATCTTGTGGTCATGCACTACCTAAGGATAAAAAGAAAGCAAAAGAAAAATTAGACCACAAGGTAGAATGTTTAAATAATAAAATTTCTTTGGAACAATTGCAATAAGATCTAAACAATCCCCGGCAACGGCGCCAAAAATTGATCAGCCTATTTCCTAACACAAAATAGTGTAGTGATAGGGCAAGTAAAATATCGTCTCCACAGTGATTGTGATAACGAACTAAGGCAATTATCCTACTCGAAGGTCTCCTATTATCTAAACGGAGAGTTTTTATAGGTGATGTATGTGAGAAAACTAGAATGTAAAGAAAGTAATTAAATATATACTTGTTATCCTTGTTAACCAACTTATCAATTTAATCCAACTATGATGGGATACTCTAATGTAATCTAAAGATCTTAATTGAGGCACCCCTAGATAGTGGGCTAGTCTATACTCTATCTCCTAGTAGGATTCTAGAGATTAAACTAGTTACCAAAAGTTTCTAATTATTTTATTCCCCTATGATCTCAATTCCCGAATGAGGTAATCGAGAATCATATCAAACATACTATAATCGATTATGAGATAGAACCGATTAGTCTAAATCCCACAACTAGACATGCAAGATTAGTGATCAATTAACCTTGCACGGATCAAGCACATTAGGGGTTAAATCATAAGTTTGGAAGGCAAAAAGGTTTAATAAAGACAACTTGTATAAACTCAACTAGTTCATGTGCATCCTAGGATCATGAGTAGTTTAACTACTCATGATGTTAGAATCAAACATAGATAAATAATTAAAAGACATAAATAAAAGTAGAGAAGAGAAGATAAAACCCGTGATGATGAAATAAACTTGCTTGAGTAAACTTGACTCGCTCCAATGTTTGAACAATCAAAGAACAGAAAGTAAATTGCTAACTAAACTTGAAAGAAAACTAAAGCTAGGGAATTAAACTATTGAATGCTATGAAAGATATCATACAAGGGCTGATAAGAGGCCTATTTATAGCTGAGAATTCGTGCCTAGTATCCTTGTGGAAAAAGGAAACCGAATCGGACTCAAACTAGGTGATTTGACTGCATTTAGGAGACTTTCCCCGACTCCCTATCAGCCTATCTGTCGACCGACAGGTGGGCCGATAAGCAACTCGATTTCGGCACTATTTCGGCAAAAAAACTCGCCCGGCCTGTCGGTTTGGCTGTCGACCGACAGGCAGCCCGATAGACAAATCGGCAGTTGCGCGACGTTTTTCTTTTGGCTCGTTCTCCCTCGTCCGGACTCCAAATCACGCACGGTTTTCGTCTACGGACTCCTATCGCGATGTAAATTAAGAATATGCATTTAAAGCACCTCAAAGGATTCATTCTATTTCTACCATTTCTCAACTTCGGTCTTTGGATCTTCACTCTCGTCTTCGGGTGCTCGCTTTCATACCAATGAACGTACATAACACCGATAACAACCCAAACGTAGCATAGCTCGACTAAAATATAAAACAAGACTAAAACAATCTAAAAACTACTAAACCAAGGATCAAACATAACCAACTAGGCGTGCAAAACATACCAAAATATGCACTTATCAATCACTGCTCTCGGCTTTGGTTGTGCTCATCGGATACTCGACAAACAATTCTCTTCCCATTTGTTTTATTGCTCTCTTATTTCTGGATAATACATGATCCTTGAGCAAAAGTTGGGCTTCAAGATTAGCAGGGGTCATCACGGATCTCCGTTCATCGAGCATATACCCTCCTTGGCTAAAAGTTTGTTCCACCGCAATCGTTGATGCTGGAATCGAAAAAATCTTTTAGGCCATGATTGCAAGAATAGGGAATTGAACTTGCTTCATCGACCACCATTGTAAGACATTGACTTTATTTGGACCTGTATTTTAGATCTTTACACTATTTCCCTCATTTAAGTAGCCATCTAGTTCAGTATATTCAACTCTACCTCTACCCATCCCTCCCGCATTCGTGAAAAAATCTTGAATCAATTGTCCAGCTTGATGACTAGTATCTATTCCTAAAGAATAATGTTGACTACTACCAACAGTTTTTCGACGAGAAATATTTTCACCCTATTTTAAAGTATAATCTTTAAAAAGATTTTGTAAAGAAAGACAAAGTGTATCCCTTACTTGACTAACATCAGGCATTTCGCTTAGAAATATATAATATAAATCCAACAACCCACAAACCCCCAAATATTTTAATTGTGGATCTAAACATTTTGCAACTAGGAAAACTTGGGGAATATGTTGAAAATATTTAACCCATTTTAAAACCATAATGTTCGTGATAATTGTTAAAATTTGGTTTTTGACTACACACGTTAAATTAAGCTGCAATAAGAACACAATGATATAAAACACGAGAACTAATAGGATAATAAACACCAAATAAATCATTAGTAGCAACCTGAAAAACTTCAAGAAGTTCATTATATCCTCACATTCATCCCAAAATAAAGTAAATAAAATCAAGGAATTTACTTCAACTGTAAAAATTTCAACTAATAGCTCCTTAAATTCAAAGGTTGATTGTAACAGTTCATAAGTAGAATTCCACCGAGTGCACACATACTTTTAGTCCTTCCAGTTTTTGCCTTGTTAAATTTAAGCCATTTTTTATGCAATTTTTGTTTATCACACAACATTTCTACAACTCTTCTAATTGGTTTTATTTAGTTTTCTAACACTCTTAATCCATCTTGAACACATAAGTTAAGAATGTGACATAAGCAATGAGTGTGAAAATATTTTCCTTCTGTTGATCGTATGAAGATTCCTCACTACCTCCATGACTGTCTCAATCAAAAGGTGTCGGATTATTTCTATGATGGGAGATGGCATTTAACGATAGAGTTCATCGAGACTTTTCCTAAGATCACAATTGATATTATTCAAGTTCCTATGACTGGGGAAGGGATATCAGGTTTTGGAAACCTTTGTTGCATGGGGAGGTGACGCCTAAGTTGGTTTTCTTTCGTAAATGACGTCGGGTTCCCCTAGTCAAATGAAGGTCGTGGATTCGGGACCCTGGGATACCGTTGAGGAGATCACTGGTTTGTTGGAGACTTATTATGGGTAGGTTGCCGACTCGTGACTTTTGGAATCGCTTGGGTTTTTAAGGTTCTAGTGAATGCACCTTCTTTGGGGGGTGTTCGGAATTGTTCGATCACATTTTTGGACGTACTTTATGTCTCGTGTGGTTTGGACGGTGTTGTTGCAGTAGTTCGGGTTAAGCAATTTATTTTACTCTCAGGATTTTACTCTTTCCTTGTTGGGGCTATGCAAGCTGATTTTAATCTTCACATTGGTAAGCTTTGGAAATTTGGGATTATCTCTCTTCTTTGGGCTACTTGGAGGGCCAGAAACAACGACATCTTTGACGGCAATGGTTGTAATTTCTATAGTATTATGGTTTAAAGACGATGTTAATGGAAGCGAACTCGTCTCGGCACTTGGGGTATATGTTTAATAGGATGGATAACTTGATTATTATGAAGGTTGTCTGGGTCAGGGGTAATCCTTCTCCTTCGAAGAAGTTGTTGCATGGTACGTGGTGGTCTCCTTTGTTGGGGTGGATTAAGATTAATTAGGATGGTTCGGCTGTTGGGTGCCCCAAGATTGCGCGTGCTGTGACGGTTTTCAGAGACGACAAGGGGATGGTTTGGGCTTGTTTTCACGTTAACGGGGGTATTATTTTCGCTTTTGAGGCTGAGTTATTGTAGGCTATTACTTCGTTGGAGATTGCTCAGGCTCAGGATTGGAAGTATGTTTGGTTGGAATCTGATTCCACCTACGTGGTTGGGCTTCTTAGTTCCCGTGGAAGGAAGGTGCATTGGCGTCTTACTGTTCGTTGGCATCAGGTCATTGATTTTATTGAGAAGATTGAGTTTAGGGTGTCCCACATTTTCAGGGAAGGTAATACAGTGGCAGATATTTTGGCTAGTGCGACGATGACTGAAGGGCTCTGGATGCATTTTATATTTTTCAATTGATCATGTTGTGCATAAAGACATGGCTTCACCTCGTTGTTACAGATATAAATGAGCTCATGGAGTGGCTTTGGTATTTTATGTGTCAGGATCACACTCTCGGTGAGCTGAGGTGTGGGTCTCTGGGCAGAAGGTTTGGGGTTTCGTGCACCTAGTACTTTGATGTGGTGTGTTGTCGTGTGTTACGATATTTGGAGGGTTTCATGATAGTCTTGGATGTGCGGGTTGACTCGAGTGGTTTGATGGATGGTAGTTTGGCCTTTTTTTTTTTTATCAAGCAGCAAAAAAAATTTATTAGAAGAGGTACCAGAGGTACAAGGAGGCAGATTACACAACCCTCCATAAAACATGGAGTTTACTAGACGACCACTCTACAAAGCTCGAGTCGGTAGAAGTCCCCCCACTAAAAACCAATTCCAAAACTTACGTTTAATCTCTTCCTCAATCCTATTCCTATTGAAATCCCACTCCACCTTCTCGAAAATGCAAGCATTCCTACATTTCCAAATGACCCAAACAATGCATATCCAAAATCCTCCCATCATCTTCCTTATCTCCTTCCCTTTCGGCAACCCAGAAAAAAGACGATAATGTTGAGCAACCTCGTTAGGTGTCGCCCAGGATACTCCCACCCAATCGAACATCTTATTCCAAAGCTCATTCACCCTTTTGCAAAAGTAAACAAGTGAATCGCAGACTCCTTATCCATCTCACAACAACCACATATCCTATTCTCCACTGGTGTATCAAATCTCTTACCAAGGTTGTCGCAAGTTGGTAGTCTGTTCCTCAACATCCTCCAAGCCATAATTTGGGCTTTAAAAGGCGTACCCGTATTCCAAACGCGAGAAAGGTCGAATGCATCACCTTGTCCGTTGCTGCCTTCCGCTCCTACTGAATTCTTCGACAATTCTTTGTACGCCTCCCCGACCTCGAATCCATCACCCACCCCTTGCCTCATTTGATCTTATTTAGTTTATCCAAGAGCTCTTTCTCCCCCGGCTTCTCCCGATCTAACAGAGCCCTCCTCCATCTAATATCCCAATGCCACACCCCATTCTCCCATCTCCCTATCTCACTCACTTTTCCTTCCTTATTCACACTAAACTGATATAACCTTGGGAAACAATCCTTAAGTCCCTTCTCCCCTGCCCATGACCCAGCCTAGGAACCCGTTTCTTCACTGTTCCCCATGACCGCCTCAACATCCCCCAGAACCAATGTCCTTTCACCCATTTCACCATCGAAACCACCTTCTTCCACCATCCCTTCCCTCTCACTTCTCCTAGTTTGAACTTAACCCGTCTCTGTTACAAAAAAGTTCCCCATGTTGAGACGCAAGTACCTTCGCCTATAAGGACATCCTCCCCTCCATGAATCTCGATATCCACTTACTTAGAAGCGCCCGATTAAAAAATTCCTAACTCCTTATTCCTAGCCCCCTCTTCTTTAGGTTTGCACAATTGGTCACATCTAATCCAAACCATCTTCCTTCTCCCCTCCTCCCTCTCCCACACGAAATTTCGAAGAAGAGAATTAAAATGATTCTCAATCTTCTTTGGTAAAGGTTCAAATGATATTCGGTAGATAGGGATAGCAGTAGGGATTGACCTCACCAACGTAACCCTCCCACCCATTGAAATCTGGTCTGCCTTCCAACCCTTCAACCTATTTCTAATTTTCTCAACCATATCCGTCTAGCTAGCTACCCGCCTAATCCGACCACCAACCTTTAATCCCAGATGGGTGATCGGTAACGGCCCCACCTGACACCCTAAAATCCCTGCCAATTCCTCAATCTCTTCCTCCGTCATATTAAGCCCAAAAACACTGCATTTTTCAAAGTTCACCGATAGACTAGATAAGAGCTCAAAAATTTTCAGAAGTCACTTAATCGCCCTCGTATTGTCCACCTTCCCAGTCACCGTAAAGATAGTATCGGCGACGTACTGCAAATGTGAAATGCTAATATTATCCCTGCCAACTACCACCGGTTCAACAAGCCCCCTATCAACCGCATTTTTTGCTAGTAAATTCAGCCCCCCTGCCACCAACAAAAATAAGAATGGTGATAATGGGTCCCCTTGTCCACTCTCATCTCTAGCTTAAATTCCCCAGATGGGTTGCCATTGACGTGAACATTCACCGTCACCGACGAGATGCATTCACCAATCCAGTTACACCACTTCTTTGGAAAATTGAACCGGCACATCATCTCTTGGATAAAGCCTCAATCAATTGAGTCGTACGCCTTAGCGAAGTCCACCTTGAACACTAAACTCCTTTCATTCTTCTTTAGGGACTCCTCCACTATCTCGTTTAATACAACGACCCCATCCAGGATAAATTTCCCCTTTAAAAAAGTTGTTTGTATTTAACCGATCAGCCTATCCATCACCGACTTGAGCCTCCGAGCCAACACCTTCGCAATGATTTTATAAAGGTTTCCAATCTGCGAGATCGGTATGAACTGCTTCAACTTGCACGCCCCTTCCTTCTTAAGTATGAGAACAATGTAAGAGTCATTGCTTCCCTTACATAGCTTCCCGTTGCTTCCCCTACACAGCTTCCCGTTGGCTTGTTATTTGATGATGTTCTTATTTCGTTTATTCCTTGTAATAGAAGAGTACTCTTTTTACCTACATGGTGTTTTCCCATTAAGTTTTCATGGGGAAGGACATGAAAAAGAGTAAAAATTACAGAGGAAAAACGTCCAAGCATATTGGCTAAGTTGGAGTGAAGTTTGATTTGAATTTCTCTCTCTCTCTCTCCCCTCCTGGCTTGGAGTGAAGAAGGATTATGCTTTTTATACTCTCTCTCTCTCTCTCTAAGTGAAGTAGGTAGGATAATAACTTGGTGGAATTGGGCCTTGATATGGATGTCTCTGGAGCAGCTAGGGTTTTTTTGTCTCACTCTACCAACTACATTTTGTTTTTACCATTTTCGGAAAAAAACTCCTTGTAGTAGTCTGTTGCTTTGCCAATGATCTTTCCATTTTGGTGAAAGTATTGCCAAAGGTTGATTCTTTGACCACATCTTCTTTTGTCTTCGCGCCCAAGCTTCCTACTCACTTTTCTTCCGCTTTTCTCATTCGGTTTGAGATGTTAAACCTGCCCCCCACACGGTGTTTCATCTTGGGCACAATTAACATCTAGCCCAGGGTCTTGACCAAGTTGTTCACCTTCCTCCAGCCTTCTTCTCTTGCTCAATTGCTCTTGATAACGCCGATACTTCTACTCCAGCTATTGGTCAAGCTCAGCTCCTATACGGTACCTTGTCTTGGGTAAGCTAGCAAAGGAAATGCCTTGCCCAAGGTGCAACTTCGAGCTTTCTGCCTCTCTTATGGAATGTTACTTAACTTCGCCGAAGGTTCGTTCCAAAACCTGAAATGCCCAAAGTGTGTCCTCCCAGACACAACACACGCAAGCACACACAGAAATAGACTCTCTCTAGGCCAAAGTATCCATAGTGTAATCATGATCTGATGCAAAAATTTGAGAATCTTAATGGAATTGTTGATGAAAAGTTTGATATGAGAACTTTGCATTTCTTTTAGGTCATTAAAATGATAAGCTTAATTATATTTATTTCTTTACCAATTAGAGAAGAATCGGGCTTGATGAGCTATGGTTTTCTGAAAATTCTTTTTGTGCCACTTGAAAAAGCAGCACCTAGATTGCAAGCATTTGATCTTACACTTCAGAAATCAAACACCTAGACCAAAAGGACGGCAAAGTCTAATTTTACTCATTAAAAGCATTTGATAACTATGGATGGTCTCAATCGCAGTAGATGATTTGTTTAGATCAACTATTTAGCTTGCAAGAATTCCTCACTTGCTTTTAGCTCTTCAACCTTCTTAACCTGAACATAAGCTAAATCCAATAGCTTCTTTTCTTACATAGAATAACTAATTTTCAAAGATTTAAGCTCTTTAGTTTGATCCTTTGCATTTGTTTCATACCTTGGACTCATCCAACTTCCTTAGGTTTAGTTGATTGAGAGCTTCAACACCTACTTCCTTGTTCTCTTCAATAGTGATGACACATAAATTTTACAGTCCATATAGTTAGCTATTTACTGCTCAAAAGATATTTGAAAATTAGACTACTCACAACTGACTATGTTTGTGCTTGATGCTATAATTAGAGTTGGTTAAAGAGTCGAGGCGAGTAGGGCCGCCTGGCCCAGAATACTATCGGGGCCTAAAATTCGGAGCCCAGCCTAGCCTTGTCCGGTCATCCCAACCAACTATTTAGACGGACTTTTATGCCCTTTTTTCGAGCCTTTATTCCACTAACCCAACCCAATTCAGTCCTAAACCTAGGCTTTGTCGAGCCAACTTTGCCAGCTTTAGCTACAATGTGTGCAAAGAAAGAATAACATGATAAACATTGAATTATACCTCATCGTCTTCGCATTTCATTAGGAAAATGCCATCTAAATTTGAGTCGGAGTAGAACTTATGTGCATCAGGTTCACTTGCAGAGTTGGAGACTGCTTCGGCTAATGTGGCTTCACTTTCAGAGCCATTCTTGTCTCTTTGTCTCCTTCTTTCTTCTTGGAGAGCTTTTGGACCATCGTACTATAATAATGTTTGGTCTGGGTTAAGGACCAACAACAATTTAATAGAGATTAGAAGGTCCGCTCACTAGCGAAGCCCTTTACCTTTTAGATGATGATTCGCGGGCCCGGCGCGTAGCAGCGCTGAGTTTGAGAATTCCACAGGTAGCTTCCGAGAGGCTGCCTGCAAAACAGAACCGGAGAAGG
>JAYJMF010342458.1:0-12543 GCA_036873715.1 Salvia sclarea
TAAATTAATATTTGTATAATGATAAATGAAAACTAACGATTTTATGTCACATGCAACAAAATAATTGTATTTATTGAAAGTCACTATTTTGATATATTAAAATACTTGATGCTATAAAATTTAAAATTGCATATGATACCCGTGCATTGCACGGGAGAATATGCTAGTAAGAGAATACTTCTATTACTCCAATCCAAAATTCACATTTAATTCACATTGTGGTTGAAATTAATGTCATCCAAACTGCACAATCAATTTAATTTAGAATCTAATATTAGGATTACTTAATTTAACTTAACTAATTAAATTGTACGAGTTAGAGCAAATTCTTAATTTTCAAGTGGCTTGCAAAATTGAGCTCACCTTATTTAGACTCATTAATATTACTCATATCCTATAATGAATTTAGACTCAGATCCATCCTTGTCCAGAGCCAAGGTTGAGTCGAACTTGTGTCAAAATCGTGTGAGTTGGAATTTTCCAGTGTGGCTGCCAAAATTCGGCTAAACTTATTTGAGCTCATTAATATGGCTTGGGGCATATATAATAAATATGTGTATTAATTAGATTAGTGTATAAGCAATTCGAGGCGAGCTTGAGTGAAAATCGTGCAAGTTGAATCGAATTTATATCGCAATGACGGCTTCAGGGGTCGTGGAAACTAAGATGCTATGTGAGAAGTGATAGCTAATTAAGTTAAGGGGCAGTGTAGAATTGCAGAATCATTTAATTGCGACCTTTAAATGAGTGGTCTCATTTGAACAAGTTTCTTCAAAAATTTCGAGCCAAATTAAATCATAATCAATGTGCGAGTTAGAGAGAGTTCTTTTCAAGTGACTTGCAAAATTGGGCTCAACTTATTTAAATTCATTATTGATATTACTCATAGCCTATAATTAATTAAGGTGTGTATTAAATAGGTATAAAGGATTCAGGCCGGATCGATCCTTGTCGAGTCAAGTTGAGTCTTGATAGTGTTTTCGCGATCATCTTTTCGGGGAGATCACTCCTCATTCGAGGGAAGGGGGGAGTTTCTGTTTCCCCTGTCTACGGTTAACCACTTGTTCTTCTTTCTCGTCTCGTGGCTTTTCTGCCTTCTCATTCACAATGTTTATCAAGTAGAGTCCATACAAAGAATGGGTTGATGTGTGTCGTGGCCATGTATCGCACAAGAGGCACTTTGGATGGCTGAACCCAAATAAGTTGAGCAAAATTTGCAAGCCACTCCAAAAAAAAGTCCAACTCAGCATGACTAATTTGACATTAAGTTCAATGTGAATCTTTACCATCCATTTGATACAAAAAGTTAATTATAAGCCCAGAGTAATATTAACGAGTGCAAAGAAGTTAAGGTGGATTTTGTGAGCCACATAAAATAAAAAATAATTACTCTATCAAACTAGCACTATTTTGATCGACTGAACTCAATAAAAAATATACCTGTCAAATACATCCATTATAACGCCTCAGAATATTCGAGGCTTTCCTCCATCCATGGTTGAATTATAAGAATGAGAGGGGGATAACATTAATTGTCTTCAAATACACAGATATTCTCAAGCGTTATATATGAAGGGCCTAATCTTCGAGGAATCTTGTTACGTTCTTCATGTTCCTCGCCTTCTTCTTTCAAGCGAAGATCCAAAGGGATGGATGACTCTCGTGAGGACGTCTAAATTCATAACTAAAATATTTATTAAATAATACTTATCATTAGTTAAATATCTATTAAGTAACAATGAATCGTAACTATAATTTAATTATTAATCGACAATTAATTCGATCAACATTATAAACTTGCACGATTTTGACTCAAGTTCGGCCGGCTAAATACATTATGATAGGCTCCGAGCAATAATATTAGTGAGCTGCAAATAAGTTGAGCCGGATTCTGAGGGCCACTCAAAAGAATTTCAACTTGCACGATTTTGATTAAAGTTGGAGTCAACTTAGCTCGATTCCGCTCGGAATATTTACATCACATTTATTATATGTGTAGTCTTTATAAGAGTAAATAAATTGAGCCAGATCTCACAAATAACTCCCAGGAAACACCTCCAACTCGCACGATTTCAGACTTGTTATTCTGATTTTGTATTTGTTCTTATCAGTTTCTGTCCTTTTATACTTCACTTCCCATGGAAAACATCACAGATATCTACAATATTTAAGAATAATTTGTATAGTAGAAACTAACCGTTGGGGTTTGTCTTCCCACTAGAGTAAAATTAGAGGCGGACTCATGTGCCCGGAGTAATATATACATCACCCTATTCAAGTCCAAATTACATTCTCATTCTTCCATCACCTTTAAATATAGAGTGATGTAAATCCCCCCTCCTTCTCGGAAACAAAAGAAAAAGAAAAGAAGTAAAAGAAGAAGAAGAAGAAGAAGAAGAAGAAGAAGAAGAAGAAGAAGAAGAAAAGGATCCAAGATTTAAATCCCCCCTCCTTCTCCAATATTTATAGTATACTAGCAGAAAGAACGTGCATTGCAGGTATGACAAATTTATTTTGTAATAAAGGAATTGATAATACTATTAATGATTAATAAATTATAATTTTAAAAATTATTTTAATAATTTATGACAAAATACAAATTGAAAAATATATGTATATGCAAAATCTTACTTATAAAATAAATAAGATACCAATGGAAACCAACTTTACATTTTTCCAGCTTATTCCCAATCCTCAACACCACTCATTTGGAAACTAAAATTATACTACTATTAAAGAATGCATAGTTAAAAGAAAGAATATTGAATATGCACATAATTTGCACTAATGTTTGCTTGTTGTTTTTTGCATTATGATCTTAAAAGAGTTTTAGTGTTTACACTTAATTTTTGTAATTTCTGTATATGTATAAGACTTTCCATCTTAAAGAAGTTTGCGCAAAATTCTATGAAAGAATTAATCGTAAGTTGGAATTCATCTTAATTTTGATGTCTCATCGGCTTAAAAAGTGTGACTTCATCCCCAAAAGAACTCACTAATATAATGGGCTGAGCCCACAATTAAACCCAATTCCTAAACACTATGCTATTAGCTGTTAAATTTCGTCTTGCCAATATTTCGTATCTAATTTTGAGGCTACATTGTTTATAAGGGTAATATCATTTCTATTTTTATTCTCTAATCCAAGTTTTTCCCTTCTACTAGAGAAGTCCAATTCGAAGGCCTATTTTCATGTTGGGCTGTCACCACCTTATTAGGCTTGGGCTGTAAATTCGACCAAATAAATACAGAATGTCCACTTCTATTACTCTCACTAATTTTGAATAAAGTTTGGTTAAAATTTTATAAATGATTTGGAATGATTATTTGATTTTAAATTATTTTAATTTATATCTCATGATTTATTTGATGACGATTCATATTCTCTTGCAACAATTATAATGATTATAATTATTGATATTCTAATAATATAAATTTTTACATGAATAATTTAAGTGGCCAATAATTTTGAGGGAAAATTTAGGTTGAGGACTTTCACACCTATTAGTAAATATTTCAAGTTATACAAAATGCTTTTTATTTCCAAAGCGACTTTCACGCCCTCGGTTTTCTGCACCGCACTGCGCCAGATCCCTACCTCCCTCAGGACCAAAGACTCAAATCCAGTGCAAGCGCAAGTATAAAGAAAGTCAAACATCTGACTCGCTTCCTCCACGTGTTAACAAACTAGTGGTCACTCCTCGTCGATACTCCAATAACAAGCTCCCACGTGTCGCATCCTCACCAGCGTGGCTTTCGTGAACCCGCCACCGCCATTTCCGCACTCTCCACTTCCTCTGTCACACTTCTCCACACTCAGTTTCATGTACAAAAACTCAGTTTTCGAGGAAATATCGCTTAATTGTAGTTTATTGCAATAGCGATGAAGTCTCTGCTAGTTATCTCGATTTTTATCTGCTTAATTTGCTCGTATGCGCTTCCATCTGCTGCGAAATCGGAAGAAGACGAAGATCTCAGCTTCCTCGAGCAGCAGGAGCAGAGCGATGGCGCGCCGGAGGGTGATTCCGACCACTACGGCCACCCTCACGACTACGAGAACTACGACGATCTGGAAGATGACGAAGGATCGGCGGCGTACGGCGACGATGACGGCGGCTATGCTGCGGCGGAGGTGGATGAGACGCACGTGGTCGTGCTGAAGCAATCGAACTTCAGCGAGTTCATTGAGAAGAACACGTTCGTGATGGTGGAGTTCTACGCGCCGTGGTGCGGCCATTGCCAGGCACTGGCGCCGGAGTACGCCGCCGCCGCGACGGAGCTGAAGGATGAGGCGGTGGCGCTGGCTAAGGTCGACGCTTCAGAGGAGACGGAGCTCAGCCAGAAGTTCGACGTGCAGGGATTTCCGACGGTTCTCTTCTTCGTCGACGGCGTGCACAAACCCTACCCTGGTCTACGCACGAAGTAAGATTTTCTTCTCTCTGATTTTAGTTTAATTGAATTTTTGTACTCGGATATTGAAATGTTTTCCACTTTGAATCTATGCTGCTTTCGAAAATTGACTTGAGTCAAATTATTGGCGGCGAGTTGAAAATTGAAATCCGCAGCTGCAAAATTCTTTATTAATGTTGACGTGATTTGTTGAAATGAACTCAATAAGATCATCAAATCTAGATTTATTGATCTTGTCTAGATAAATTTAAATCTTCTGATACTAAGTTGTGTTTTTGGATCTTCGAATGTGTTATATGAACTCTTATGACTAGCTAACACAATATGAGAATGTAATTGTTCTTGGCATATTTCTGGACTATATTATTGTTTCTTATTTTTCTTGTGCCAAATTATTAGTGAATGCATATAGGTATAGCTGAAAAGTATCTAATATGGCTTGCCACAGGAGAAGATTTCTTGATTTGCTTATTTGTTCAGATACTGATGTTATGAATATATATGTTGCAGAGATGCTATTGTGTCATGGTTGAAGAAAAAGACAGGTCCTGGATTGCACAATATTACAACCACAGAGGAAGCAGAACGAGTCTTGGCAGACGAGGATAAGTTAGTTTTGGGCTATCTCGAGAGTCTAGTGGTATGATTTTGTCGATCTTGGAAGGGTTTTTTCTACCACCAAATTGTCCAATAGTTTCTGTTAGCATAGCTCGTTCCTGAATTATGCCTTATTGAGTCTATTAGTTTGCAATCTTGTTTATATGAAACTGTGCTTAGAATTTGAACGATGGAGTAACTGTATTCCTGCTTTGTATTTGAAATACTGATTTAGGGCCCGGATAGTGAGGAGCTTTCTGGTGCTTCGAAGCTTGAAGATGATGTTAACTTTTACCAGACAACCAGTCCGGAAGTGGCAAAACTCTTCAAGATTGATCCACAGTCAAAGCGCCCGTCTGTTGTCATGATCAAGAAAGATGATGAAAAATTTAATCAATTTGGTCAGTTATAGGTGTTCCACATGTTACAGAATTCAATTTCTTTATTCGTGTGAACTGTGAAGTAATAATATACATTGGCAACTTTCTATCATCAGGTGGTCAATTCACTAAATCTGCAATAGCTGAATTTGTATATGAGAACAAGCTTCCTCTCGTCACCACTATGACTCGAGAAAGTGCTCCTCTGGTGTTTGAGAATCCGATAAAGAAACAGGTATTCTGCTTGTCTACTTTATGGTTATACTGGGGAGATACCGTTTTTACATCCCTTTTTGATTTGCTGGTGATTTCTACATTGCAGTTGATACTTTTTGCAACTTCTGATGACTCGGAGAAATTTTATCCGATATTCACTGAAGCAGCAAAGGTTTTCAAGGGAAAGGTGAGAATTACTTATCAGTTTGATTCTAGTCTCTCTCATTCTTTTGTATCTGTATATCAAAATCTATTTGACTGAGACCTTATGTTTCACCGTTTGCAGCTCTTATGTGTTTACGTTCAATTGGACAATGAAGATGTTGGAAAACCGGTTTCAGAGTACTTTGGAGTGAATGAAGAAACTCCAAGTGTAAGCATTGGAAGATTAAACCCCTATACTTATAGTGCTTCAGTATTGGAGATTCGAGTATCAGATGATAACCAGAATGTTGGATGCAGGTTCTTGCATATACTGGAAACGATGATGCCCGGAAATTTATGCTAAATGGTGAAATAACCGTTGACAATATCAAGGTTAATCAATTACTGTCTTTTTTGGTTTTTCGAAACAGCATAAGACGCATTTAAACTGATTTTGTTTCGAACTGCAGTCTTTCGGAGAGAAGTTCCTGGCAGACAATCTCAAGCCCTTCTACAAGTCGGACCCTATTCCAGAAAACGTAATCCCTTTTCTGTTTTCTCCTTATAGATAACATGTGTTGGTATTAATATTAATGCAATGCTCTCATTCCAAATTCTTCGCCTTTTGTCGTAATGCAGAATGATGGAGACGTCAAGGTTGTCGTTGGCGACAACTTTGATGAGATTGTCTTGGATGAATCGAAAGATGTTCTTCTTGAGGTATAGATTTTCATTTCCACAGCCAAAGTCTGAACATCCTTAAAAAACATGTCAGTGTTGAGTCTGTAATCTTGACATATGATTATCGTTTGTTTGCAAACAGCTGTATGCTCCCTGGTGTGGACACTGTCAATCTTTGGAGCCTATCTATAACAAGCTTGGCAAGTATTTGAGAGGCATCGAATCACTCGTCATAGCCAAGATGGACGGGACAACAAACGAGCACCCACGAGCCAAGGTATGGTTGTCTACCCGAATTTGCAATTCCAACATGCCCAATTTTGTTTGGCGAATTTTATTCCACATGTCAGTGAAAAATGAGAATGATCTAATTGCACTAAACTAAAAGGTGGTGTTGAATTTGTTTCGTTTGAAGTAACGCAAAAATAGTGTTGTTTGTGGCGATTCACCCTTTTAATCAATAGAACCTCGAATTCCTAGTAATCCAACGGAGCAAAAGAAGTGTGGAGGAGAAGCAGCCATTTGATATATTCTTAATTCTGCTACAGCTAGGAAAAGAATACTCGATTCAAGATTGTTTGCTCTCTTTTTCAACATTGTTCATAACACTCTGCTTAAATTTGTGCAAGAGTTCTATGATAATCGATAAATGCTGATTGAGAAAATATTGATGCAAATCTGGTCATGTTGTCGTGCAGTCTGATGGATTCCCCACAATTCTCTTCTTCCCAGCCGGTAACAAGAGCTTCGATCCGGTTAGATAGCTTTGCTTCTCTTATCAATTTCTCTTGCTCAGTGCTTCGTCTCGTTCTAACTGCAACATCCAGCCGATCTTATGAAAAATTGAACTGTCGTGCAGATTACTTTTGAAGATGATCGCACTGTGGTGGCCTTCTACAAGTTCCTGAAAAAACACGCGTCCATCCCATTCAAGCTTCAGAAGCCGGCCTTCTCAGAGAAACACACTGCTACCAAAGCTGCTCGCAGCGACGAAGACAGCAGCAGCAGCAGCAGCAGCAGCAGCGACGACGATGTGAAGGATGAGCTCTGAGTGTTGGAATCTGTCTCGGCTCAACTCAGCTCGATTACAAGAGTGCTAGGGCAAAATTCATAGTGTATGCAAACTCCTCTAATCAGGTTAGTTTAAGGGAAAGTTTTGTTATACTGAGTTACATATATACTGTAAGGACAGGATGAAAGCCAATTGCTTTAATAATTATTTCCATCTAATTTATTTTCTGAGAGAAATGTTATGCTCTTTTTCGTTTTCTGTAACTTTCTTTTCTTCGATAGAATAAAACGTAACGATATTATTTCCATCATAAGAGGCAAAGCTTAATGCTGGATCCTGGATATTAGTCTCATTTCTGTGTGTTAAAATGGATTTAGCTAGATTCGTTTATTATGGAATCGTGGTCGAGATAATTGTCATTATCAGATAATTTTGCAGTCTCAAAAAAAATAGCAGGATAGGCTTATTACAATTAAGACTATATTCCTTACAATGTAATCAGATACTTGCAGTCCTAAAAAAGTTGAAGATTACAATGATCACCTGTTTATATGGATGAAGTCTTTGTGTAAATAAAGATAATGAGATTATCAACTCGGTAATATCACGGCAATTACTAATCAATCAAGCATAAATTGATCTTGCAATATATGAAAATAGGGTAGCGTTTACTTTGAGTGATAAATTAGATTGATAAAACATGAGATTGAGTATTTGAAGAATGAGATCGTAAAATTTGTTCAAAATTGAGCAATCCATCAATTATCTATAAAAGTAAACAATGGATTAAATTAGATTATTTTATTAATTCATCATATCATGTAAAGTAAAAAGTTATAAATCGACAAGATATGCTAGTAAAGAAAAGTGATATCAAGTTATTCAGTTGTGTAACATATTATCCACCGTTGAAATTCAATCTATTCAATTATCATGCTATACGATACAAAAACTATTCAATTAATTAATTGTTAGTAAAAATATGTAATATATTCTAACATCAACAAAATCTATAACATCGGAAATTAAATTAAATTGAGATTTACAACAAAATATTCAAAGTAGGATTTCAAGATCTGGAAGCGCCTGCATTATAAATATCCAAGGAAAAAAAAAAAAAAAAAAAAACTGTTTCATTCTTATTTCATTTCCATTTCATTTCTTCACAATTGTAAATGGCAAAACTCTTGGCATCGTTCTTGCTTGTAATTCTTCACTTTGCTCTCGTCTCGGGTAAATATATAAACTATTCTATTTTCGTCTTCTGCGATATAATGTCTTATAAAATTTTCAAATTTACATCAACAAATCCCCAGAAATAAATAAAACAAATTAGTCACACTCTCCAAATTTTTGGAAATTCTTTTTTTTTTTTTTTAAATTCACAGGTTCACTTGTGACCGATGGAGAAGAAAAAATTTGTACATTGACCATAACGTCTGATTGCAAGGAGGACCTAAATGGAATTCTAAAATGTCGGGAGCAATGCGCCGCTGCTTTCTCTGGCCGCCACGTCAGCTTGTTGGGAGCCAACTGTTTCGTTCCCCAACCCAACAACGCCGTTTGTAATTGTTTCTACTCTTGTGATAAATAAATTTTGTTACAAGAAAAATCCCCTCATGTAATCTCAATCTCGAAATCACATATTTAATAAATAAATTGACCTTTTTCCTTTTGTCATAAATTGATTTTTGGAGTAAAAATGAGTGATATTTGAGCAAATAATGAACAATCTATCCTAAATTTTTTGAAAGATATGATAGAAAAACATAAATAGAGATATATTTTGAAAATAGGACACCAAAAATTATTAATAAAAAATTTAGTAACGCCCAAGCCCAGATGATATGGAAGGGTCCAATCCATTACACACCCGACCCGTTTAAGTCCGCCTCGGTCTAAATCGGGTCGGATCCTAAACCCGCCCGACTTTCACCAACGGATAAGAAAAAACAGCTGCAAATAATCCCTCCCCCTTTCTCTCATCCCCAATTTTCCCACTGAAAATGGCGCAAGCGCTAGCTACACCAGTACTGCCTTCTCTCTCTCTCATCTCCAATCCTATCTCCAACTCCTCCAAACTCTCTCTCTCCTTTCCGCTATCCACCGCTTTCCCCAAGGTAAAACCGTCCAATTTTTTTTTGCTCAATTTCGTTTCTCAAAGTATACAGATGAATTGATTGTGTGTGGATTGCGTAATTTTGCGGATAGGTCGGTGGATTGAGCATCAAATGCGCTCGTGTTGGTGGAGTCGAGATTCCGAACAACAAGAGAGTGGAGTACTCATTGCAGTACATTCATGGAATTGGGCGCACCAGCGCTAGGCAGATTCTCAATGACCTCAATTTCGAGAACAAATTGACCAAGGACTTCTCTGAGGAGGAGCTCACCACTTTGCGTGAGGAGGTCTCCAAGTATATGATTGAAGGAGACCTTGTAAGTCTTTGATTGTTTGCGTTTCTGATTTTGGGTAATGTTTTGAGGTTGCTGCGTTTGAGTGTGGTTAGATTTTGAGTTGTTTAAAGTGTTGATGAACTGATATTGATTTCTCAAAATGCGCAGAAAAAAAAGAAGTAAGAAAAGAATTGTATTTTGGAATTAGGATTGATTTCTGGTAGATTTTATCAAGAGGATTGAGTTAGAAATTATGAATGCTTGCTGAGCAACAATTTTTGGTGTAGTTTGATCTTAGTTTTAAGTGGAGATATAAGTGTTGTGCAATTTTCTGAACATCTTTAATGGATGTGGCAATGTTTATGTTTGGACATTCTCATCTTGAAGCATTTTTCATTAGTCAAGTCACATATAAGTGTGGTTTCAAATGTTTCATATTTCTCTTTTTATAGTTTGGTTTATTTACAGCCATAGTTTGCACACTGTGATTTTAGTCTTGTTTGCATTTGGACTTGGAGTTAAGGTCATCAACTCTAGATAAACACATTTTTAATTTCCCAATTGCATGAAAAAGAAAGAAAATAAAATGAATTCTAACTTGTCAACGCTGCATTTAGTTGCCAATGCTGACTTGTAGCGGTTGAAATTCCCCTAATCCTTGAAATCCATGTCTAGAAATCTGTCGCGGCTAATTCTACCACATACTTTGATGAATTGAACAATCTTGAGCTTGTCGGATTGTGTATATACTCGATTCTATTCTATATTGTTGCATGCACAGTTTCTATTTCCTTTGATCATTTGTATGAGAGATGGGGATTTGGATATGTAATAATGTAGTTTTGTTGTTAACAAATGTAGAGGAGATTCAACGCGCTTGCGATTAGAAGGCTAAAGGAGATACAATGCTACCGCGGGGTGAGACACATTCAGGGATTGCCGTGTAGAGGGCAGAGGACCAAGAACAACTGCAGAACCTTGAAGGGGAAAAGGGTGGCCATTCCTGGGAAAAAGAAGAAGTAATCTCTCTCTAATTTGTTGTAGAATGTGAGACCATCTCAGGCTCTTTCCTATTTTGTAGTCAAAGGTAACTACTTGAAACCTCCATTCAATTCAAATCAAATCAAATCAATTTTCTATGTCTCAATTTGCATTTGCTATGTGAATGTGCTCTTTGTTTGTCTGTTTTGCTCTCCTCTCTCCCCTAGGATAGTAGATTTGCAATTATTCATGACCAAGCTTTTAATCATAGGAGATTATTAATATACCATCTATTTGTGATGAATACACTATAAATGGGAAACTTTTTGTGGTGAATATTATTTTTCGGTTAAGTCTTTGGACTACATATATAAAATGGTGCTATTTGTGCACTCTAACTCGATCACCAGTTTCTACTTTTCTCCTCTGGCCAGCCCATCAGGCTGTTTTTGAGCTTATAGGGCCTTTGAAAAGTAGGTTTCTTTGGGCCGTTTCCAAGCCTACGCTATAAAATTCAGATCGGGTCGAGTCAAGACATGTATTCCGACTGGACTCACCGGAATATTTCTCTCCTACAATTATTGGGCACACCCAAAATTTAGATCACGAGGAGCCATGTTTGACAGCTCTAAAACAATACACAATGAAGCTAAATTTATTCGGAATTTATTAAATAAGAAACTTAAACACGACACGACAACGTTTTATTCAAAATGGAACCCTAAGTTCTATTTCCCGATAGCTTTGCAATGACAAATGGGGTTTTGTCTCTTAAATCTAACAGTAATTTTTGTCACTCTTTTCCTGCACACAAAGGTGCAATATTCATTGGAGCTGTTGGGAAATTGTGTGTTCCTTCACACCATTGATATCAGCAAAAAATGTTTCAAAAATTAGTAAAATAGACCCTCTTGTCAAAAAAAAAAAGACCCACAATTAAATGGACATATATTTTTTTCTCTCCATTTATGATTTTGTAACATATTGTTTGTTGTCAAGTGTGATGATTTTGTGGCTTTATGCTTGATTAGCTGAGAATATATATAGTACAGGTGATATGAGTTTATTAGGGAGGAAATTGATGAAGTTTTTGCCTCGTGTTGTTGGAGTATAATAATAAGCATCATATTCAGATCATGGTTGTAATTTAAGTATAGGTGAATTAATCATAGTGTCTAGCTAGATTTCGTCGATTTTGATGTAGGGTCTTTGTATTTAATCTGGATCGCACAATGTTTTACAAGATTTTGGGGGGTGGATTTATATGTGCACATGTGATATATGTGCTACAGTAATGTAGATGGTAGTAAATTTAGATTATATGAAAGTTGAGGAAAAATTTACACTTCAATACCCAAAATACTTCTCTTTTCCCAATTGCGTCTCAATCTAAAAAGAAATACAGTAACAATATATTAAACACCGAACTATAAAAACAAACGAGCAAGACTTTAACAAAAAACAACAAAAATTAATTTGGGATCAAAATGACGTTTATTACATCAATATTGCTTTCAAGGGATTCTGTCAGCTCAATTTTGGCATAAAAATGACATTGTTGATGTCAACTCATTTTAAGTTTCTTCATTAAAATTCATCTGAGCTTACAGCGTGCCAAGTAGGATTTTTATTGCCAAAAAATAAAAGTTTTATAATTTGAGTATTTCATTGTTAATTATTCTTTAAATCGGGATGTAATTGTGAAGAAAAGTCAATGATAGATATATA
>JAYJMF010342489.1:0-12535 GCA_036873715.1 Salvia sclarea
GGGCTAGGGTAGGCTAAAGCCAAGGTGCAAGGAGGAGCATTGAGTTTGAAGTTTGTAGGTTTGGAGGTTAAATTGCAGAGCTCTAATGGAAGAAAGAAAAACCAAGGAAGAAGAAGACTAGTAATTAAAAGTGAGAAATAGAAATAATTAAATAATAGTAATAACTTAATTTAATCTTATAAAATAATATTTAAATCCACTTCATTGCTGATAGTCCACGTCGCATTGCCACGCAAGCGCTCCGACGGTCCGCGTCAATTTTCAGGCACCAGAGAATTTTTGCGGGACAAAACTGACCTATTATGCGATAGGGTGGGACATTTTTGTAATTATGCTTACGGTGGAACATTTTTGAAAAAACCCTTAAACTATGGGACAAAATAAGCAATTTACCCAATTAATAATATCAGAAAATCCACACTTTTTTCCTTTTATGGAAACTGCCTCATGAAAAATAAGAAGCCTTAAAAAAGCACTATAAAAAGTAGGGGTGGTAAACGGTTCGGTACCGGTTAACCGGTACCCAAAAAAATGATTTTGATGGTACCGGCACCGTACCGGATACCTTAACCGGTCCTACTGGTACGGTACCGGTTCGGTACCGGTTTTCTTAAAAAAATAAAAATATCTTTAAAAAAAAATAAAAAAATTCTTAGTTTTCAAACACTAATTTGACATATATTTTTCATGTTTTTCAATTTCTACTACAAATCCAACAAATAACAAACACTATTTTTCAATAACAATTCAACATATATTATTTTCCTATTTTTCAATTCATAAAATAAATTTTAAAATTAAAAATTAGAAATTAGAAATTAAATTGAATTTTAAAATTTAAACCGGTACCCGGTACAGCACCTGTTCGGTATAGATTAACCGGGTACCGAAAATTTGCCGAGATTAGTACCAGTTTTTCCGGTACTCGGGAACCGATTCCCGGGACAGTGCCGGTCCGATTTTCCCGCGGAACCGGTTCCGTTTACCACCCCTGATAAAAACAATCACTACTAGTAACTCTTTAAATTTAAATTATACACTATCTAGTTTCCAACCTGTTGTCGATTTATAAATAATACTCCTACTATTATTATAAACTAGTGTAAAAAGCTTAAGCTTAAGTATTTGTTATTGTGCGAGTCTGTAAAGTTAAATACTAGTATTAACTAAAAATGAATTGATCGTCGTTAATCGTTCTTGGCCCTACTTACTACTTTTGTTACAACTTGGCCCGTGAGTCCTTTTGTTTTGGGCTAGGTCCAAGTAAGTCATTACCACAAATATATCTGTTACATAACAAAATTTATATATTTTTTCAAAACAACGACATTTACATTAGATCGAAGAATGCACAAGAGTAAAGGGGGTAATGTGTACTACAAAATCAAATTTTCCGGCTCATACATAACGGTTTGAAATATTATAGCAAACTCAACTAATTGATGCACCACATAATTTACATCTCAAAGAATATAGTATATGTTATGCAAAGAATAATTTTTTTCGAAAGGGCAGTGAATCATTTGGTTAGATATAATACTTCAAGCTCCTAATAATCTAACAAATTAGAAGTAATGGCATCAACAACTATTTTGCTATCCGTTTCATATACGATCAATTTCATACCTATTTTTTAATTCATTACATTGCATTTTCTGCTATGATACCTGTTAACAACAACAATGTTCAAATATACCTTATAAAAAAATAGTAGTAATAATTTAATGCTTGTAGTCAATTCTGGCTTGTTTTCGTTTATAGTGATCTCATCGCGCCTATATGCGTGTGTTTAGTTTTTATAAAACTGAAGGGTTATATGTACAAAAATTAAAAAAAGGAAGCGAACAAAAAATATCCAAGAGCCAACTTAGATATGTAAAGGTCAAGTCCATATTTTTAGCTTTGTCCCCGCCTATTATATAGTGACAAGTTGGTAATATAAATATATTTATGAAATGCCCAATGTCATTTTCCACTCGCTTTGCCCAAGATTCCCATTTGATAAGGAACACTTTTGAATAGTTTTGACCACTATGGCGATTAGTTTATTGTTGCCAGTATTAGGTGGTTAAAAGTTATTTACTCATTAGAACATAAATTTAAGGTATTATAGCCAATTACTGCCTGGCACGAACGAAATGGGTAAGAGATACTGCGAGTCTATTATACGAATTAATATGATTTGTTACCATAACTTTCAATTACGATAATTCGGGTTCAATAATCCATTAGGTCTAGGGATGTGGATGATAGTTCTAGGGATGTCAATTCAATCCGAATCCAACGGGTTGACCCGAATAACCCGAAAAATATAACGGGTTAGGGCTGAGTTTTTACGGCCCGAAATTAAAGCGGACTTCATGGGCTGGACCGATTAACCCGTGGGTTATATGGGCTAGCCCGAACGGGTTGCAGGTCGGCCCGATAGGCTGGAGATTTAAAAAGAATTAAGAATAATGACATAATCTAGAAATTGAAACCCACTTTTCATTAAGCGCTATGTATCATAATTTTGTCACAAAACAATAATCTACCCAATAATATACTTTATAATTTTAATTGTACATGTATGATTATTTATTTGTTATAAGGGCGTCTTTAAGTTACTTATACTCCTTACGTCCATCATTTATTTTTTGCAATATTATTAATAAAGTCGCTGAAAGTAGTAAGACCCACTAGATTTAATATTTTTTCAAAATAAAACTAATTCATTTTTTTGAAACAAACCAAATCAAATGGCACAACTCTAAATGTAACATGATCCAAGTAAAATATGATAAAAGAAATATATGTTAAATAATTTTTGGTAAAATGTCCAGCCCGAACGGGTTAGGGTTAAGGTCGATAAATTTTAGCCCGAAAAAGACTTAGCCCGAATAGCCCGCACCGAATAGCCCGACAATCCGATAGAGTTGACCCGAAACCCGATGGGTTGGCCCGATTGACATCCCTCATATCACACTCAAAAGAGCAAAGTAACTCCAGATAATGGGTATTCTATCTATGATATACGACATACAATTAGTATCATACTCAACAAGCAATGAGATCTTCTAATTGGGTGTTGGTCTCCCAACGCATCCTTGGGCGTAGTCGGTCTCACACGAGACCACCTCATAGGTAAATCGTGTCTTCAAAATTCCAAGAAAGTAGGATGATAATTGGAAAAGGAGGCCATTTAACAACCTATAAATATGGATTATAGATCGATGCCTGAAAATAAAAACTCGTCTAGCTTCATATCTACAACATACGTTTAGCACGACAATCAACGAGAAGTGTGATCTTATTTTCTAAATGTGTAACCACCGCGTCCTTAGGTGAAGTCGGCCTCACATGAGTGGAGACCATGTAAATCGTGTCTCCCAAATTCCAACAAAGTAGGATGATAATTGACAAAGGAGGCCATATTTATATGCATAGAAAAGAACCAACGTAAATCTAGATGATGGATATTCTATCTACAACATACATTTAGTGTCACACATTCACACTCAACAAGCAGCAGAAAGACGCACCTTCTTACAGCTCAGAATGCAGCTCTGATGAATCACTGCTAACGCTCTTCACATTTGGCGAAGTGCTGTCGGATTCATCAACTATTCTTGAAAGGATGAGGCGTGCTATGTTCTCAGCTGCAACGGCGCTTGTTTCCATGGTGCTAGCTGCATTCTCGAACGCGTTGACATAGTACAGATGTTTACCATCTAAAATAAAGGGAGCATAGACCTCTGGCGCGTGGTAATGAGGATAAGCAGCCCAGTTGATTTTGATGGTCTCCACTCTCACGCTGCAACGCAAAGCACACCACCAAAGATTAGGAACAACAAAACCACCGAGAGCAAACGATGCAACCTAATGTGTTTGATGTCAAAAAACTTACTCTCTGTATCCCAATAAGTCCCCCACGACATCACATTACAGAAACCACGAGATGGATAATTTTACTCTTTCGGTATTATTTGGCATTTCAAAGTGAGAAGTGAAAGTGATGCATGACATTAGCTTTTCAAAGTGGATAAAGGGCATAAGTGGAAATTTAGCTCTATTTTATCCTTGAGAACTGAAATGGGATGCTTATTTGGGGACAAACATCAATTCAAAAATGGACGCTTATTGGGATATGGAGGGGTATGTTCCAATTCCAACACACTCCGGGCTAGAGGAATTCCCAAATTAACATGATCCATAAAGAAAAATTTATTAATAACAATATGTGTATTAGCAACGTTCTATATGAGAATGAGCTACATATTTTTATGACAAGACAGACACTTAAATTACAACATGGTGTATTAGCTAATGATAATATCCTACTATTTTATTAAAATAAAAGAATTGAAATTATAAGATCAAGTTTCATAAGAACTCAAGGATAAGTGTTGATTGTTTAAATCAAAGAGACTGTTGAAATAAAGAAGACAAAAAGTAGCAACTTAAAACCGACGTCGTTTTGATTTATAACAATTTGAAGATACCTGAATATTTTGTCCAGTAAGGCATCTGACATTGCTTCCCGGGAGAATACCTTGTAGGTTACATCTTTCTCATGTTGCTTAAGAACGCTAATGCATGTAAATGGTAGATCAGCAGACTCAATGGTGCCAACTAGTTCTGGGACATCGGAGACTTGGTCCAGACCGAAATATGCCTGATCAGAGAAAACTCTCAATCTATGGTTGAAATCATTCATACCAAATTAGGACTTGACGATGCCATGTAAGATATACTCACAGGATTTAACAGGCCCCTAACAAAAGTTGCATGTGTGTGCTGTAATTTTCTTGGAGGTATTGATATTGTTGGATTGAAAAGAATATTGACTTCATCCAAAGGCGTTGCCACCACTGTTACTTGACAATTGTAACTATTTCCCTTTGTGGAGTTCAGCTCATAACTATAAGCATCATCAAGGTAATAGACGGATTCTATTTCTTCATTAAGGTGCAACTCGACATCTGAACGGTTGATTAATCCAGCAGCCATCTGCCAGTTCCCTCCTTCAACTGACCATAAACCACCTCCAGATCCAGCCAATGAAACTCCACCAGCAAGTCCACTGATGTTCACACTTTGCCCATAATTTATTCTGGTTATCACCTGCACAATGAAGAGAGCCTTTGCATTTAGTTGGATATGTAACATAAATACTTTTGGAGCAAAGAAGACTATTAATATATGATCTATAGTCCCGCTCCTAGCAGAAGTGGTACATGCATGGCCTTATAATCAAGATCTCCAAAGATATGAGATTATCAGCTTACACATAAAGAGGCATTATCAAATTGTTTAAAGGGTTCAAGATATGCATGAGGAATCCTCCTCCTCAGAGTCCAAATTCGCTGAACACAAACTTCTAGTAACTAAATAAAAGCAGTTTTTTAAAAAATTTGAGCATGCTAAGACTAAGGCAGTGGGAATTGGCATTATCAAATTGTTTAAAGGGTTCAAGATATGCATGAGGAATCCCCCTCCTCAGAGTCCAAGTTCGCTGAACACAAACTTCTAGTAACTATATAAAAGCAGTTTTTTAAAATTTGAGCATGCTAAGACTAAGGCAGTGGGAATTGGGCCTCTCATAATTCACATGCTACTTCGCTGGACTCCAGAGCCCATACTATAAAAATCGTTAATTTGATAACCACAATAACTAGCGCAAATAAAGGGATTCATTCACCAGGGTTGGACTGGAGTTCATCAAGCAAGCATCGGAATTTCTATTGTTCTAATATAACCTAATTAGTCAAGACTCCTATCAGTGGCAACATGGAGCAAGAGGTGCATGATGAAAATATTCAAAGGAAGAAAAGTAGTAGATAATTTCTGGCAAGTAAGAATTACAGGACAGCAACAAAAAAACTCATTCAACCTGTTGTAACTACCAATGTCACGCTACAGTCATTGACAGTCTTTCACAATTTTTTCAATGAGGAACAACGAACTGAAAGAAGAATCTGGAAAAGCAATTATTGCTATACATAATTTTTTTTTTTAGTAATAGCAGACTGGAGGAAAAATTCATAAATCTAACTCTACTAAGTGAAATATGATGTTGGCCTTTCACACCGTCCTTCACAAAAAACTTGGGAAATATTAAAAAAGCTGACTCTGCTAAGTGGAATAACTTTTAGACGATAAAAGTGCTGAAACTGGGACATGAAAACTGAAAAGTATTCTCCAGTTCCTGAAAGTTACTCAAGTTAAAAGCTACACGAGAGGAACAAACGGTTAATTACAACTTAAAGCAACAGCCTCAAACCTGCAATGCTTCAGGCAGCTAATATGTGCTTTAAATTTGGGTAACTGATCGCATTCTATGAAGAGATATATCATTTTGTGGCAGCATATGGCTATATCAAATGTGTGATGATGTAAACTAAAAGCTGAATTAGAGCACCAATATATGTTAGCACATTTGAGATATACTTATGATGAAACGAATGCATAGCTACACAAGTGCTAGAGCAAAACACAAGCATTCTAAGTCAGAGCTCGCCAATTTTTCATCATTGTCAACAGCTGAATGAAGAAAATTCTTATTAGAGAAGAGAAGAAAGCTGGAAAATAATACTTACAGTCACAAGCTCTTGAATGAGTATAGGAGATAATCCAACTTCCACCAGTTTCTCTCCTAAAGTGATTGTTGTCAGATTGAACAGTCCAGCCCATTTAAGCATCCCTTCGACGCTCTCAAACACTGGCCGAGATTCAAAACCTTCATAATACCTCAAAAACTTATTTACTGTCACCTACAAGCCAAAATACCGTATATCTTGGATTCAAACTAAAACTTAAGATAGCGATCGAGCACTACCACTAGCAACATATTCTTCTCACAACAGCAAAACAACATGCCCTAACATCATCATCATGCTGGTGAAATATAATCCTATAAGAGTTTCATATTTCCATGTTTAAAAAAGAATTATATATTACATGCAAAATATGAGGAATTGTGCTTACAGGTAATTCTGTCTGAACACACAACTTTTATGAAATTCTAGTTTTGCACATGAACTAAAAAGTCTGCCTCCAAAACACACGAACTTTCATTGTTTCCTGATTTTTCACATGACGATCAATTACAGAGGATTATTGCTGAGGTGGACACCTGAAATGTCTAGGTGGCTTAATGCTCACGCCTACACGTCAGCATTAATCTGCCTGCATTGTTTCATATTGTGAAAAATCAGAACACAATGAAAGTTCATGTATTTGGAGGCAGAATTTTTAGTTCATGTGCAGAGCCAGGAAATTGTACTAAAGGTCGATGTATTTAAGCGTAATCTCCCCTTTTTTCCTAATTTCACTTCTGATTGCAGCAAGAACAACATCTACATATCATAACCGATGCAGCTACAAACTACTTCATTCCTCGGTTGCAAAGTATTTTCATCACACACTTAAATACTGCTAAATTCAAGTTCATATAATCCGAAAATGTACAAACAGAAACCACACAAAATCGGGAAAATACCTCAACGAAGCTACTCATCCGAAAGAGGGAAAAGACGCCGTATCTCAACGCCATGATGATCGAATTAGCAATCGACACAATTCGCTGCACAATTGGCAGCTTGGAGTTGGAATTGAGCGTCTTGTACACGAATTTTTCGCCATCCCAAATGCCGAGAGAGAGAGAATCATCGGAATCGTCGGGTGCGTTGGCTTTTAGGCCGAGCAGCTTAGTGTAATTCGCAGCGTGGTAGTTTTTAGGGTGGAGAATGGATCCGCCGGCCTCGTAGGTCTCTCCGGCGATGGTGACCGTGGCCATCCGGCCGCCGACGATGCCATGGCCCTCGAAGACGGCGATTCGGGCGATTGCGCGGGGCGGGGAGTAGCGGCGGAGGAAATGGGCGACGGAGGCGCCGCCGATGCCGCTGCCGATGATGCAGACGGTGTGGGAGTGGGCGGGCGAGAGGATTGTGCAGAAGAGTAGAAGAAGGGATGTGATTTGGGGGAAATTCGTCATCGTCTTCGCGATTTCTCTGGTTGTGTTTGTGGTGTGTTGTTGAAGGTTTGACTTCTGTGGGGAGTGGAGATTTTGACTTTTCTCACATACTAACATATTTTTATTTTATTATTATTTTTTAAACGAAATTTCATTAATCAAGAAATATAATTCAAAACAACGTCCCTCATCCAAGAGGGAAAATACAACAAATCTTTATTATATTATTATTAAAATATTTTTGAAATTCTCTCCTAACGTCAAGAAATTATTAACAAAGAACGACGTCGTTTGATTTCTTATTCTCTTACTATTTTTAAACTTGTTTTTTCATTTACCAATGTGGATGCTTCGACGGTCCACGTAGGATAATTGCTGAGAAAACTCATCGAGAGAACACTACGTGAAAAATTCTGAAACATTTTATATTTAATAATAATGAGCTAAGAATAGGATATCAAGTGAAAAAAGTTCAAAGGTCTCGAGTTCGAATCTTCTATGACGCGACCTTTAAATTTCTGTAATTTAATTATCAATTTTTAATAATTTAATTGAATTTGTAGTGACTTGTGAGTTGAGAGATGAGTCTCATTTAACTTGATTGTTTTATAAACATGAATTTATTTTTCTTTTAGAAGAAGCCTCAATTCAGTAGGCCTAAAGCTTTAAACATAAAAACATAACCTCCAAAATACGATTGTTTGAAATTGTTGGCTCAACACACAAAAGCCCAATCCCCCTACCCCTTTGGCAGTCTTCCCTTTATTTTTCCTTTGGTTAGTACCTTTGAATAGTAAAATGAGATCTTTAATTACATTTATGTGTTAAATATATTTATTTTTCTTTCGGACCGACGACATAGATTGAGTCTCAGTTGGACTATGTGGCTGTGTACACGCGTGTGATCGAGGAGAATTGGAACTGAGTCGATCCATCTATCATTTCTCTCCTATCTTTATCCCATTTCCAACAATGGTGCTTAGAAAAATGAGGCAAGTTAAATGGAATACAAAGATTAATATTAGTAATAGATATCAATAAACAATTGATATAAACTCAATTTCAAACTATGGTAGCATATGTAACAAATATTTCCTTAGTAGATTGAGTACAAAATAGGTTTTAATATCTTGCTAATTAATAACAGAAATTAGAATGTCCACAATGACTCTTCTAGCTCCCACCATTAGAATGTCTACAATGACTCTATGCTAACTATTTAAACATATTTATGCAACTTGCATCTTATCTAACCTTCATTAATTGTCTTAAGCCAATAATTTTGGCGGAAATTCCAAGGTATATTTGTATATACCTAATCTCACGCTTTGTTGGAGTGTGAAGCCTGAATGTACGTACTAAACATCGGAGCCTTATCGCAGTGATCCAATTTTTAGTCCATGGCTTGATATCGCCCCCAGACGTAGCCGAAAGATGAACTGGTTACACAATTCTTGTGTTCTTTCTTTTCTATCTTTGTTACGGTATGTATTTTCCCAACACACCCATCATCAGGTTGAACCAACGAAAGTGCAAAGCCCAAATGTACTGTACATCATAGCCCGATCGCGATGATCCAATTTTCGGTCCCTAGCTCGGCATCGCCTCCATATATACGTTGTCGAAAGACGAACTGATTACACAGCTCTTGTACTCTTTCTTCTCCGTGTTGATTATGGCATGCAATTTTTGGTCCCAAATGTACTGAACATCATAGCCCAATCGCGATGATCCAATTTTCTGTCCCCACGCGTCGAAAGACAGAACTGGGTATACAATTCTTGTGTTCTTTTCTCAACCGTCCAGGTTAAAATGGCAAGCATGTTGGTGCACACCACCAACTCTTGACATTGTTGTGAAATCCCTCATCATCATCCTCGTCGCCGTCGTCTTTCTTGTAATCCGTCGACAAAGAAGACGACGACGATGATGACCTCGTCCTCACGTGGGACCCTCGGGAGGGGCACTTCTCGACCACCTCGACGTCCCACAACATCTTCTCCCGCGACTTGCTCCGGTAAGGGGCGGCGTGGGTGACGGCGTTCCGCCACGGCGTGAGGCCGCCGTTGGGGCGGAGGAAGTGGCCGTGGACCGACCGCAGCCGCACCTCCATCCCGTCCCTCGAGGGCTCCCACTCCGTGGCCGGGTCGGGGCGGCTCGGCCACGACTGGACGACCCTCTTGCCGGCGGAGGCGGTGAGGTAGGTGCCGTGGCAGCTCCTAAGGCGGATGGAGCATTTCCCTTCGACCAATTCCACCGCCCAAACCGAGGCGTTTGAGTGGCGGTCGCTGCCGTGGCTGATGCCGACGCAGTCGCCGTCGGCGACGAGGAATCCGTCGTTGTAGCTGATCAGCCTCACCGTGCTTGCTCTCTCGAATAAATCCATCTTTCGTTTTTTCTTTCTCGTACCGGTGAATTTTTCCTGATAAGATCAAACACGAAATGTTGAAACACGGACACGAATATAAAGTGGTATTAGTTGTATTGACACGAACCAGATGAGATCCTCTATGCCAAATTTTTCGTGTGCCACTATCGATTTCTATTAGAATTGGGCCCTCACTCCCTTAAAAGGTCTCATAAGGGGGGAGGGTACTCCACTTTATATATAGAGTCAGGAACCTTTACCAATTCGATGTGGGATAAAATAGGTGGCTTCAACACGCCCCCGCACGTGTGAGCCGAAACATCGTCTGACGATTCACACGTGAACAAATAGATCCCACATCGAATACCATTTGACCTGCTCTGATACCATATTAAAATTGGGCCCTCACCCCCTTAAAAGGCCTCATAAGGGGAGAGGGTACTCCACTTTATATATGGAGTCAGGAACCTTTACCAATTCGATGTGGGATAGAATAGGTGGCTTCAACAATTTCACTATCTTTAATAACTCTTTTTGTAAAAACAAAAAAAATATTATTACATAATATATCATGATTAATATTTATAATAAGATAGTGAAATTGATAGTGGCACACGGTGGCACACAAAAATTTGGCATAGAGGATCCCATCCGCGACACGACATAATAAGGGTACAAAGTGATAAATTCAAACCAAAGTTAGGAAATTAAATTAATAATATATAGTTCCCGTGTCCGACAAACTTTGTCACCATTTGACTAGACAAACACGAAGTTTAATAAAATGTAGTTGATTAAAATGGTAGTGAGTGGAGGAATGGCCCTACAAAAAAATAGATTGTTGATATAAAAGTGTTGTAAATATGCAGTGTGAATAAAAGTTAATAAAATTAGTATCAAATATATATAAATATTATCGTGTCATACGAATACGGCACATTCCAAGCAAGAATGCCAATGCAATAGGAAAATTATCGAATTATGCAAACACGATACGACCCGGTGCAGAACTATCGTCTTTTTATCACGTTAATATAATAATGACATGACTACGATAAGGCTGAACATGCACTAACCAATTAGTTTCGACGTGTATTTATGTCGTGTCGGCCCCTCTGTCTCTCTCTCCTTCTCCTCTACATGAGCTTGGAGAGAGAAAGCGGAGGGGTCGAAGGAGGTTGAAAGGCAAGATAACAAGAGGAAGAAGAATAGATAACAAGAGGAAGAAGAATATCTTTGATTTTTTTAGATATTAAACAAAATGGTATGATCATGAGTGAATTTCGTTTATTGGATATTTTTAATGGTAGTGATTTTGCAATTCATTATTACTGCAAAATTGAGGGTATCCTAGATTTTCGCTCATTGCTCAAAACAGTTGGAGGTTATCTTTTCCTGTTTTTAGGTGTCATGTAATTAAATTACTCTTAACATTTAGTGTCTCATATTTGATATTTTATTTTGTGTTCCATTTTTATTTTATTTTTTATTTCTTTTATATATTATTTTAATTTTAGTTTTTTATATTTTTTAATAACGATATTTTCCATTCAGTTAGGATATATAACTGTTTTTTATTATTCAATTTTATTTTTAGTAATTAATAATTTATTTTTAGAGTCTATAAAATCCACAATTAGGGTATACTATATTTTTTTCAAAATTTTAGTTTTCTTAAATAAATGTTAAAATTTATTCATAGCATTATAATAAATGATTTTATGTCAAAAATATTTTATAATAATCGAGATATATATATATATATATATATATATATAGGATTAGGATCAAATAAAAACTTAAATTAATGTAGAAACTTAGTACAAATCCTATCGACACACTTTTTGAGAATGAATGACTGATTAAATGGAAATTCTAAATGCAGTTACCAAATCTCTGCCAATAAGCTACACGTACATTTCAATTAGTTTAGTCAAAAAACATATTTGACGTGTGTATTTCAAAGTCCATAATTTGTGGGATGCAACCAAGTTTCATCTGCACCATCAAATCCTATTCAGTCAAACGGTCCTTATAAGTTCTCATTTTCTATTTTAAGAGGGGTTTTTATTCTAACCCTATCCTGGATTAGGATCAAATAAAAACCCAAATCATGCATGTTGCAATTTTCATGCAAACAATTTTACCCGCAAATCATGTATGTAGTGTTGCAATTTTCATGCAACAATTTTATCCCCAAATCATGTATGTAG